>QANU01102670.1:318847-384347 GCA_003254905.1 Nissolia schottii | reverse complement strand
AAAAAAAAATGTGGAATGCCTTGAGTCACATTTCAAATTAGTGATTTTTTTAACAATTTGAAGCCCTTGCCATTAGGTTGTGTTTTCGAAAGGTAATTGCTAATGTACTTTACAAGGAAGCAGCATCTGATCATCATGGTGTTTTGAAGTGTTAAGTGTAACATGTTATTGCAGCATCAACATCAAGGCTTCATATTCTACCTACTTTTTTTTGTTTCTTCTAGCCTTACTTACATTTTATTATTGATGTAGATAAAGCATTGCAGAGCGGCTCTGGTCATAAGAAGGAACTACCTTTTGCAAAGGAGGTGCCGACGGCCAAGATTGCTGCACAAATATTTGCATTCCAAGAGCTTGCAGCTGCTACACAGAATTTTAGGCCAGAATGTTTACAAGGTGAAGGTGGATTTGGGTGTGTTTACGAAGGTCAACTTGAGACAGGGCAAGTAAGTTGCAATTGTCACTACAAAGAATTTGGATTTCCTGTTTTTTTTTCCGCATAACAAAAAGATAATCTGCCATTTTGCTAGGAAACTATTTTACTTCATCATCATTTTTCGTGTAGTACTTATATTATCAAACACTTGAAGAATTCATGTTCTCTATATGAGGCGAATAGCCAAAAGTACTAAAAAGATTAAGAGACCTATCATTTCATATGGGGTATTGCACTGTTGATTACCATTTGATCACAGCACTGGTAGAGAGATGGCGTCCTGAGACACACCTTTCATTTGCCTACTAGGGTTAGGGTTAGGGTTTTGATTATTAGGGTTAGGGTTAATGCTTATATTTTTTGGTTTTTAGTGAGGTTTATGTTTAGGGATAGGGTTGGGGTTATTATTAGGGTTTTGGTTTGAATATTTAGGGTTAGTGTTTAGGTTGTGTTAGGGTTAGAATTTTAAAGATTAGGGACAGGGTTTGTTTTTAGTGTTTAGGGTTATAGTTAGGATTTGATTAGGGTTAGGGTTTTAAATATTAAGGTTAAGGTTAGGGTTTGTATTTTTCAGTGTTATGGTCAGGTTTATGTTTAGGTTTGATGTTAAGATTAAGGTTTAGGGGTTTAGGGTTTTGATTATTAGGGCTATGGTTAGGGTTTGTATTTTTAGTGGGTAGAGTTAGCTTTATGTTTAGAGATAAGGTTAGGGTTAGTGTTTTGGTTTGAATATTAGGGGTAGGGTTTGTATTTTTTAGTGGTTAGAGTTAGGTTTATGTTTAGGGTTTTGGTTTGAATATTAGGATTAGGGTTTGTATTTTTTTAGTGTTTAGGTTTAGGTTTAGGTTTAGATTTGGTGTTAGTGTTAGGGTTTTAAAGATTAGGGTTTAGGGTTTTGAATATCAAGGTTATGGTTAGGGTTTGTATTTTTTAATGTTTAGGGTTAGGTTTAAGTTTATGTTGTGTTAGGGGTAGGTTGAGCTTTTGAAATTATAACAACTCTTACATTTCAAAAGCTCTAGTCCCACATTGGTTAGATCACAAACCTTTTAAGTGTTTATATATCTTTAGTAGTTGTTGTTTTGGTAAAAAGAGTTGAGAAGAGAGTTGGGCTCGCGCGCATGAATCCAAGCTAGTTGGCCCAGTCGACTACAAAAAAACCTTATAAACTCTTGTGGGCCCAAAACATGGCCCAGTCCAAATAATAATAACAATGATGATAAAAACTCAAACTCTCTCATCACTCTCCTCTCACTTTTGATTTCTCTCTCTTTCTCTACCCTATTCGCCCCCATCTCTTTCTATCTTCCATCTCTTCTCCGCCTTCTTTCTCTCTGCAACTGGTGCCACGACTAGGCGCTGGCTGTGGCGTTGTTTCTTCCCTTCCCTCTCTTCCTCTCGGCTCCCTCTCTCTCGTGATTTTCTCTTCCTCCCTTTGCAGCGCCGTCGCCAAAGCAGCTCGCCGGCTGCGGCGAACTTCTTCCCTCACTTCCCCAACTATGGCTTCTCATTCCCCCTCTCTGTTTGCCTGGCTCGACTCAGATCTCTCTCCCTCTCCGTGGTGGTGTTGCTCTCTCACCAAGGCTGCCGGGACTGAAGCCCACCACCCTGCTGCCGACTCGACGTGAATTGTCGGCGGCGGGGCTTTGGTTTTCTCTCAGTTTTTTTTCTCCCTCTCTCGACTTCTCCTGATCTGCTCTCTCCCCCTCTCAGCTTCTGCTGTTGCCGTGACACGTCACCGGCGGGGGCAAGCACTTCTCCCTCAGGTCCTCTTTCTGACTCTCTCTCTGGATTCTAATTGTATGTGTGTGTTGGTGAGGTGAGGGTGATGGGATTTGTATTTCTGTTCTGTTTTAGCTTGGATTTGGTTTTGTTTGATCTATTTGTAGGTATACAGGGGGAATGGTCACCTAGGTCCGTATTGTCCACATTGGTCCTTTGAAAAAAAGTCTCACAAGTCCCTCAACTTTTTCTCCTGTGGTTACGTTGGTCCCTCTTACCTTGTCATCTCCTTGGTAGTTAATGATTGCTAACATGGCTGTTAAACCCCCTCTCTATCACTATATACCTCAGCACATCAAAACGGCGCCATTTTGCAACTCAGAAAAAACGTAAAATTCACCCCAATTTTTCAACCTCGGTCAGTCAATTCCTCTGTTCCCATTTCACACTTCATTTCTGTCCTCTATCGTCTCACTTCACCCTCATTCACTGTCGGTTCCCACTCCTCTCTGTCGATTGCCCGCACCCATGTTATCCCCATTTAACAATCTCACTCTCTGTCACCACACACTTACCATCATCACTCATCTCCAACAAGCATAAGAAGAGTGTTGTCATAGAGGAGACAACTAGGTAATGGAGGGACTAACGTGGCCAACGGAGGAAAAGTTGAGGGAACTTTGAGGGACTTTTTTTTTTTGGGGGGACCAATGTGGGCAATGTAGAAAAGGTCAGGGACCTAGGTGAGTTGTGATAGGATTGAGAGTGAATGTGAGGATGGAGAGGGGACGGAGAAGACAGGTTGAGAGTGAGGACGGAGAGGACACAGATGAGGTTGAAATATTGGGGGTGAATTAATTTTGGGTAATTAGTTTAAGGTTGCAAAACGATCTCGTTTTGGGTTGTTTTGATGCATGCATTTTTCGTTTTTTCTGAGTAGCAAAACGGCATCATTTTGTACAGTGCAGAACGACGCCATTTTGATGTGTTGATGTGTGTGCGGAGTTGTGCGCTGAGTTTGGTAGTCTTTAGGATAGTGGAGATAAATTGATGATGGTGGTCTTCATGGATTGGTGGTGAGGAGTGATTGATGAATGGTGGGCTTTGGATTCTGTGGAAAAGGGTGGCTGGTGATATAATTTTAAGAAAAAGGAAAAGAAAAGATGGTGGAGTGGACTACCAGCACATCTTGTCGGCCACTGCTGAGAGAAATAATACTAATAGTAATAATAATTGAAGGAAAAAGATAAAAGTTGTCGGCCAATGTAAAATAATAATAATTGTAATAGTGAGAATAATATTTACTGATAACAAAATTGAGTTAATTGTTATTGGATGGTTCTTAATCATTCTTTTTTAATATCAGATAAGCATCAGACATATGATCTATCAAAAGAATATCATGATTGCGTTTCAGCGAAGAAAGCAAACAAATAAACGGGGCGTTACAATATGTTTCTCTCAAAAACAAAAAATTTCCACCAAAATTCATGATACACGTTTAGGATATATAAGATTTCCCTTTGAACTATCGAAATAACAGAACAGGGTTTTACAATTACAGAAATCCAAATAAGAAAAGTAATTTGATTCATTTTCTTCCTTATTCAGTTAGAGATTTCAGTATTAGTCATATGGTTCAGTAGTGAGGACATAACAAATTCCAATAATGTGTAATTATTTCATGGCCTAGTCTGAATACTTGTATCTAGGTAATGACATACCCTTCTAATTCATTTAACTAATGTAATGAAGCAATGATGTGGTAGTGCCTTATCGCCATGTCTATACACTTGTTCTTGGTTCATGGATCAGTTCAAATGAATGACAAAGAGCATTGAAAAAAGAAGGAAAAAAACAAAAAAAAAATTACATTTCACGATATTCCAAACTTATCACTGACTGCAAGTACAACTTGCCAATCATTTGGCAACAATGTCAACAAAATGGCTTGAAAGAAACTTTCAAACACATCAATTTTCTCCAAAAGTAGAAAGGTGAACAAACTCATTTAAGTACGCTGCACATGCACCATTTATTTATCTCAAATAAACACATGAATCCTCATACTAGCAACTAAAGGTGTCAAAACAGGGGTCTCCCCTGTTAAGCCCTATTCTCAATAAACTTAAAAGAGCTTGGCCCCAAAAAGTTAGTAGGGCTCAAAAGCCTTCATAGACAAAAAGCCCATAGGGTATTAAGTCCATGGGGCTAGGGCTAGCCTATGGGCACCCATGGGTCCATTCTAAGTAAAAAACTGATTTTTTTTGTTTTTTAGTGTTGGCTCGTTGACGCAATCATGGGGTCCACTGGCCCAAAAAAGCTCATGGGCCGTCCCACATCTATTTTTTTTCGTTTTTTTATTTTAAAAATGGCTAACATTAATGTTATTGATCAACACAACCCATAGGGCTCACAGGCCCAACAAAGTTTTTGGGCTTAACCCCACACCTAATTTTTTTCCCCCATTTTTATGCTATAAAGAGGCTAGCAATAATGTAGCCGACACGGTCCATGGGGTTCACAGTCCCTAAAAAAACCGTGGGTTTGGCTCCACGCCTTTTTTTGGTTTGTTTTTATACTTTAAAGTGTATTTTTTTAATAACAGATTAGTCCCAAAAATTGTTCAAGATGGTCACAATAGTTCAATTTGTCAAAGAAAGCGCATAATTACAAGTTATTACAATTTTTTTCTCCTTAAAAAAGCTTAAAAACTAATCTTAATAGCTAAATAGAACAACTTTGTTCCTCATCTTCAGCTTCACCATTATCATGCACATTAGACTCTTCATCTTCATCTAAAACTCAACCAATTGAGAAATAATGACAAAATTAATCAAAATTATAAACAGTTATTAAAAGTAATACACAACGAGATAACATTGGAGTTTAACTTACAGCCATTTAACCAATTTCCAAATAAGCATTTTAAAAGTCATCGAGCTTCTATACTTGGTGAGAACAGGTCCACCAATGCTAAATGCTGAGTCTGATGCCGTGGTAGTAATTGGAATACTTAACACATCTTTGGCCATAATTGATAGTTTAGGGAACTTTTTTTCATTAGACTTCTAGTAGTCTAAGACATTAAAATCTTCATTTTTAACATCTTTAGCTAGATTATCATCCAGATAGATATCTAATTCATACTTTCCCGCTAGAGATTTAGTCTCATTTTAAAATAATTTGAACTCCTAAAAGTGAATTTTAACTCCAACTAACATACTGAATTCTGAGATGGTTGGTTGACACTTGGAGCTTTGGAATTGTTTACCTATTCCACAATACAACTTATAATTCTTTAACATAGACAACTTACACAAATTGTCTTTTGACAGTTCAAAACTTATCAACTCTTGTAGAATTCAAATCAAACTAAAACTATTACCTCTTTTACTTAGGGAAAAACGGAGACACACCACATAGGGTGGCATAGCCGAAACATCATCGGAAAAAAAAAAGACTATTCCTTTTCTCATTTCAGTGGTCACAACTCAACAATCTCCACAAACCTTAAAGCTCTTGGTCAATGATTCTGAGTTTTGGGCATCCGGCTGAAGTGGGAGGTACCTAACCTACAACTTTGCATCATTTGCTGTCTGTCACTTTGTCTTCTCAACTAGGTTATAGAGAAAAATCATACCCTATCTGGGCCGAGAGTGGAGCATTTTTAATCCATTTTGTGGAATATGAGATAATGTGAACGTTGTGCAAGTTTAATACTGGGTTATTCAACTCTTATCAATTAAGGGAAAACAGGGCTCTGCTTCCTCACCCTTGTGGCTCTACGTTTGCTTTGAAATTTGATAATAGTATGAATTATACTTTAAAGAAAAGAATGAGCTGGGCATATTTGGTTTTTATTGGATTGATTTTGAATTTCAAACTTACAATAACGATTAGCCTATGAACCTGTGATTATATTTGCTGTCATAAATTTTGCCCCTTTTTCTTGTGATACTTGGTAACTGCCCTGTAGAATGCTTCTTACTTTTGTTATATTTTTCTGAATGCCAACTTTCGTTTGCCACATGCAGTAGCATTTTTCCCACCAGGAAGGGCATTATTCTGTGCTAGTTACGCAATTCATCGTCATTTTTTACGATGTTTCGCCGCTTAGTTGGTACTGCAAGAAATTATTGTTTCCTTGGTGGTTGTCGTCATCAACAAGGTTACATTTACCAACAGAAGTTTAATCTGGTAAACATAAAGTTGAAATGGGTGAAAGATAGGACATTGGATGTTGTCGTTGCTGGTAAGAGAGATCTTAAGGCAGCGGGGATCCTAGTTTCCATCATTTCCTCTTCTTCTGAATGTTCTCTTCCCATATACAATCTTTCTCGCCATCGTGGACAACTTGGTCTTCCCAATGACCTCAAGCTCTCCACTTTTATCAGAAGATATCCCAACATTTTCACTGAGTCTTATTTTCTTGATAGTGGAGGCTCTCAGGTCTCGTGTTTCAGCTTGAGTCCTGAAGCCTTGAAGCTCCACCGTGAGGAAGTCAGCATCCTTCAGCAAAACCAGTTGGAACTGAGGGATAGGCTATGCAAATTGCTTATGCTAACAAGAGATAGGATCCTTCCACTACATACCATTGACCAATTAAAATGGGACTTGGGTTTACCATATGATTACCAGCATTCTTTTGTTCCGAATCACCCTAAAAGGTTCTGTTTTGTTCGCCTCCCTGATGACCGTGTTGGCTTGAAGTTGTTATCTTGGGATGACCAGCTTGCAGTCTCAGAGTTACAGAAGAATGCTTCTCTACAACAAAAGGAAGAAGACATAAAAAATGGATCCTTAGCCTTTCCAATTCGTTTCCCCAGGGGTTTTGGTTTGAAAAGAAAATGCATGGAGTGGTTGAAAGAGTGGCAGAAACTCCCCTACACTTCGCCTTATACTAGTGCCTCTCATTTGGATCCCCGTACCGATGTATCTGAGAAGAGGATAGTTGGAGTCTTTCATGAGCTCCTTCACCTTATGCTTCATAAGCAAACTGAGCGCAAGAACGTTAGCAACTTACGTACACCACTGGCACTACCTCAGAAGTTCACCAAAGCGTTTGAGCGCCATCCTGGTATTTTCTATATTTCCATGAAGAGTGACACCCAAACAGTTGTTCTTAGGGAGGCCTACAATGGTCAGGAACTCGTGCAGAATCACCCCCTTGTGAAAATCAGAGGGGAATTTGCAAAACTACTAAAGAAAGGGCTACTCGATAGGAGTAGGGGAGTATACAAAAATAGTGGAGATGCTAATTTGGTGGCAGAGATGAGAAAGGAAGTTTGCATCCCTGAAAAAATTAGCCATCTTAGTTTCAAGGATAAGTCGGACGCCATGGTTTCTGAATATGATTCAGATGGCCCCTTACATGACCCTTGCTGATATGTGTTGATATGGTTTTTCTCTGTCATTCTGTTAATGCAATATGGCTTGGTGAGATTCTTAAAATATGAACTTGACAGGATGCTTGCGTCTTAAAATTCACCAACTCTTGCAGCTTTTACTGTGAACAGCCAAATATATCAACACTGCTATCATCTTAGCAAAGGAGAATTTCATGTTCAGACTGAGGATTGAGGGTGCGAGCTTAATCTTGTTAAAAGATGAGTGGCAGTGGAAGGGTAGACCCAGACTTACAGCCACTACTGGATTTCACTGCAAGAAAATTTTGTTCGAAGATCTCCAAAAGGAGAAGTGAAAATTTGATTATAAAACCATGACCAGATGCCTATACGTGAAGAGCATCCTTTTACTTACATGCTGAGGTACTATTGGTGAACGTTTACTTTTATACTTGCTATAATATAAATGCCAAGAAGATCCTTGGCTGCCGTAAAACTATTTGCCCCGTCCACCATGATGCATGCCCCAAAACTAATACTTTTTGCTATGAAAAAGAAACAGTAAAGGTCTCACCAAACCAAAAAATGGACAAGGTGTCTTCATGCATAAGATTTTCGGTCAGAATTTTTCAGAGTTAGTCTAATCTTTCACAGATATGAGAGGTTCTCTTGCATTATCTTTGGAAACCGGACTAATTCATTAGTTGAAAATGGAAGAGACGAGATTTAATGTTGAATGACCTCCATTGCTCATGATAGTATAAACTTTTTCTACATGAGTGACCAATTAATTCATTTCATTTAGATAACTTTTAAAGGAGTGAGTGTGATAGTCAACTATGTTTGTTAATTAGTCAGTATATGATTGAATAACAATGTAGAGCTCTTTTACAACCAATTAAATCCTTTTTATAGCATGACACTTTGCCTTAATCAAAGCTAAACAAATATTATTTTTTAAAGGGAAAAAAAATAAAAAATAGAATCACTCTTCACTCTCCAACCCTCCCCTCTCCCCCTTTCTCTATGACCACCATCAGCACCACCCACCCCCTGCTGCTGCTGCCGCCCCACGTTGCATCCCCTTAGGTGCCACCTCCGGTTCCCTCTTCGTCCACCCCACCCGCCAGCATTCTTGATACCGCCCTCTATTGCCCCCACCCTGCATCACCTTGTCGGCACCGTCATGTAAGAATCTAGCAGCACCGCTGACCACAACAGCGACGAGGTCGACGTCGTGAAGAGGAAACAACATAGATTGCATAAGCCACCTTTTCACGGCATCAACAAATTCGCGGATCTTCAGCCACCGCAAGTAACTTCTCAGATCTGAGATGGATGAGGTGGATCTAGCTTTGTACTTTGGCGAAGCGGAGCCAAAGCTTGGTGGCGCAAACCAATAATGGCGGCAAAGAGGACGACAGGGAGAGTAGGAAGAAGATCCATGTTTTGGGGTTCTTTTTTTTTTTTTTCCCCCCCTTATAAAATCATTGTTGATTTGATGAGTTCCTCCAATGATTTTTTTTTTTTGTTTTAAATTTTTTCCCTGTAATAACAATAGTCATAATTGTTAATTGTTTCCTTTTGATTGTTTGGATTTGTTTAATTTGATATGATTTGTGTTTGTTTTGATGATGGTGGTGATGTTGGGGTGGAATGAAGCTTAGAAAAGAAGGGAATGATTTTGGGGTAAAAAGGTTGAAGAGAAAGATAATGGTGGTAGAAGGAGAGGGATAGAGAGGAAGAAAATGGGTGGCAACAACAGCAGTGATGGCGGCGGCTACGGCGGTAGTGGCAGTAGCCATGGTGGCAGAGCAGCGATGGAGGTGGTGGCCCTTAACTTATAATAAAGATTTATTAATATTAATAAAATATATTTTTATTAATGATGTTAGATTTAAAATCAACAATTTAATAATTATAATCCGATTTTCCTTTTTAAAAAAGTTAAGAAATATGATTTATTTAAATTTGAAAAGACAAAAGTGCCCTTCTAAAAAAGAATCCATGAGCCAATTCCACATTTCCCTATTTTATTGGCTCACTTCAAGTTTTCACATATGAGAAATAATTACCATTGTCATCATAGAATGATCCTAATTTTTAATGCCGTGATTAATGCAAACCATGGCAAGTGTAGCCACATAGGTACTACATATAAATTAAGTTGTCATGTTTACATTATATTGTTTCAAAAAAAAAATGTGTAATCAACGGGGGTTGGTCCAAGTGGTAAGCGGCGACACCTGAAAAAAAAAATGTGTAACAGAAAGCAGTAAGATCTATGACGTTTCTTTGGTGTCATTTTTTTGTTGCGTTCCTTTGGCATGTTAAGTGGAGTGGCAATAATGTTGTCAATTCATTAGCTAAGTTTGATCGTTCGAATGCCAAATTTGTTTCGGTTTAGAAAATTTCCTTTTGTATAACTTCTCAAATCATTAAGAACTATATGATGTTGTTCTTAAATAAAAAAATAAGTTAATAACGATTAAAATTAGCTCACGGTTCAATCTTTATATTAAATTTTGCTGGAAATGATTAATTAATGAAGACATGTAAGTGACTTAGGGTTCCATATTTTTTTAAACAAAGAAAAACAAATGTAGGTACATCTCATTTAAACTTCATATTTAACTTTAGTAATAAAAGTAATTACAATAAATATTTACTTATTCACCCATCTTAATATAATATTTATCATATTCTTTTCCATAACTTGTTATACATCATAGGAGCAAAATTTTATAATTATCACCATTTCATTTCATTGAAATATCTAACAATGAAACGAAAAATTATTAGAAAAATGATCATTTTTATCCTAAAAAGTGTAAGTCTAATTCATTTTGGTTATTGAAATTCAAATTTTGACTTTTTAATAATTTCAATGACGAAAATTATTCCACTCTATATTATTAAAAAAAATTGCTAACAAGAGCCTAATAATACTTATGAAGAAACTAAAAAAAAAAATAATTATATAAGTCCCCTTTAATTTCCTTCCCTTTCAACCGTTACTCAGCACCACCAACTGAAACATACCCTGTAAGTCCCCTTAAAAGGAAAAAGAAAAACTCTTTATGAGTGTACAAAAACAATTGGAGTATGTCATTCCCAAATTTTGATGATTGGGTAGGATGGATAATATGATGCAAGTTATTGATTGGTTCATGGTCTCCTGATTCTATGTTTTTAATTATTGGAGTTGCCGTCGTTCTGTTTGATGAATTGCCTGATAAAAAAGATGTGGTTTTCAAAGGACCTAAATTTCATTTTTATTTTCCTTTATTTAGCAATGGCATGTCTGTTACTATATGCTTTTCACTTCTGGATTATGATGTTAAGTGGAACATGGGTCTCCCTAGCTGCTAGTGTGAGGATTCGTGTGTTTATTTGAGATAAATAAATAGTGCATGTGCAGCATACTTGTGTTTTTTCTTGGGGGTGGGCTGTATTGTTTTTTGTCATACTTATTCGTTTTGTTCTGCACTTTTTATGCTTTTAGATTAATCATAAAAAAAAAAACGTACTCTATTGTGAAATTAATTTTCACATTTCGTAATTTTTCTGTTAAAATTTCACAATTATCTTCGTGTGGTCACATTGTTGTACATGTGAATTATTTTTACATTATCTCATACGACCAACAATGTTTGATTGTTTTTTGTTTGTTATTTTTAATCGAAATATTTTAATAATAATAATAATACAAATAAATGTTTTCTTCACTATTTTAGTTTTTATGAAGATATCAAATACCATTTATATTTAAATCGATAAAATTCAATCATAAATTTAAAATCATAAGTAATTTCATTTTAACGTTTTTTTTAAGTAATTTAGAAGAATACAACAATTTTTGTTGAACTATTTAAAAAAAGAAAAAACATGTAAACATTTAATTAAGATTTATCAAGGTATAGACAAAATAAACCCCTAACCCCAACAATTAAGAAAACTGAGGGGCAAACATGCAGACCAAAAGAATAATTGAGCACAAGGGAAACGAATAATTTTACAAAATTAAGCTAAGAAAAGAGAAATATGCACAATTAAAGATTCTTGTCTTGAACCATGATGAAAGCTAAGATTATCTTGTGTGGCACCTAAAACAAAGCATTACAAAATACTAACAAAGGTACAGCACTCCGTAACCTTTCCACAAATTCCTTTCGTCACCAACCATGAAATGATCATATCCAAAAGCATGAAAGCAATAGCAAGGCAGCAATTTTCCACCAAATGAAGCTTTGCCGATGCTTCCCCAATGAAGCTGGAGCAGAAGAACCTAAAGATCTGTCACAATAAATTGTTAAAAAAAATACGAAACCTTATGCTGCAAATGTAATCAAGTAAAATACATATACAAGCTGTTATGATATGAATCATATGATACATACCCGGAGGTAGGAAAGACACATTTTCCATAACCTGCAATGAGAAGAAGCACACAGATTCAGAATGAATTCTATGATTTAAAAATTTAACCATGAACATCTGCGTTTAGTATCAGATAGAGGAAAGAAACACAGAGATAGAGATAAAGAAAGCTTGTCTCTTCAGACCCTAATTTTCTATTTCCTCTCTCCAAACTTTAGAGAAATATAAAAAAAAATACAAAGAGTTCTTTATCTCTGTACCTCTATTCCTTGTTAAAAACAGTCTAGGGAACACTCTGACCGTGTAGTGTTAAGTACTTTCATATCCAAAATTAAAATTCCACAACGGTGAAAATTGAAATATGCTGCCCTGCCGTGTATACCTCCAATTGATTAAAAATAATAATAATAAAAAAAAAAAAAAGAACCAACTCAAAAGAAAAAAGAAAACTATTCCAAGACCCCACCAACCAGTACCAACTTAATTGTGAAAACAACAATGCTTCATGTTCAATTTTATGTCAGACTACTATGCACTTATTTTACATAAGGCATCCATCAAATATTGCATTAGATGTACTCTCTCTCTCTCTCTCTCTCAAATTAGCAACCCTTTAGAATGTTTTTCACGTATACTAACTCAAAACAATTGATTTAGAACCTGCCTTTACCACCTCCTTCAGGCTTCAACCTCCACAGTCCACCCCTCACCCTTCTCCAACAAAAAAGAATAGAAGATAAATGCCAAAAAGTTATAGAAACCTCACCATCAAAGGAATTCAGTAAGGAGTAAGGACCAGACTATTACTACATGCATAAGCAATGTGTACAAAATAGTGATGCTTAAGCAATGTGTCACTCATAAATTCATAAGCATCACTATGTTACCAAAAAGGGAAAGGATGCTATGTATATATCAAAATCAAAATCAAAATCTAAAGATGTCAAAGAGGAATAAAGTTTCGAAGATCTATGTGGCGAACTGTTTTGTTAGTTGTGACCTTCACATAATGCCATCCACATATTTTGTGGTGGGACTGTGGAATCTTAATCCAAGGTTTCTTCATAGAAACTTAACATGGGACCATAAAAGATATGCAAGTGCCATCTTACTTTTATCATCACATTATCAAACATGTTGCCTATCATACTCGTTACTTTAAAAGTCATACATATTCAGTGCATAGAAATTGAAGTCACAATTTAAACTTACTTGGGTTATTTTTGGTGACAGTAGCCGTTCCTCCAAAATTGCAAGCAATATCAGAATTCCCATTGGCCTGATAGTAGTTGTTGAAAGCAAAGGATGCATGAGCCAGAAGTGTGTCCGGTTGATAGCACGGTCCGCCTTCTTGGATGGCAGCGCAATCCGCTGCTCCAAGTCCACAAGCCCAGTCTAGAGCATTCTGCAAGTCAAGTTGGGAAACACCGGGAAGCGCCACACACCATGTTATGCCATCAAGGAACGTGGTGTTGCCTTCCGGCGGCGCGAATGTTGCCACAGGAATCGCCGTATCCTCCTCCTCTTGCACCGCATTTTCCCTTGCCATCGCTAAATATTTTTGACAAGGGAATAAAAAAAAGAATTAGTAAGTGATTCTGTATTTTTGTGAAATAGAATCAGCTTCAGCACTTAGGAAATTTAGACAAACATTAGCTGGCATATAACATGAACATTTGCAATGTTTAATTAGTCATAAAAGAGTGATTAATACATCTGGTATGAGTGTTAAACATGACCTACAACACTTGGAAACTGAATTGTAACAAACTGTACAGAAGCAAGTAGTACATTACTTTAGTTCTGCCTAAGATACATACAATTGAAGGAAGTAAAGTATGTGAACTCCATCATCACTCTTTTCCATTTTCCTACCATACCAAAATCAAAAAAATTGTCACAGCTTGGTGGCTAAAATTATTACTGGGTTTAGGGTTTAATAAATTTTTAAGCCCTAATGAGAAATAAGAGTGGCAAAATAATGCCTCCGATGAGATGCAGCAAATTTCATCACAACACTCACTGTTCAGCAACTCAAGGAACAGGGTTGAAGGAATCATGTTTTCCAAGGAATACGAAAGTGAGTGTATCTGATTAGTTAGCAAGAGGCAGAGAACCAGAAGATCTGCAGAGCTGAATGACTGTTATATGAAGAAAAGAAAAAATGTAATCATTAAAGTAATAAATTGCATAAGCAAGAAACACTAGAAGTCAGTATCAAGAATTCAAAAGGAAAACATCAAAAAAAAATATGGGAGAAGACAGAGCAAATAACAAGAAACACAACATGCCAAGATATTGTTGCTTCAGCATAAGAACAAGCTAGTTTGGTGCTAACAGGGAAGGAAAAAAAAGAAAAAGGCATACCCAGATAATAGCATTCCATTAAAAACATGAACAAGAAAACCAGCATTTTCTTTCTCATGGTTTTCTAGCTTCAAATAATCTATTTGCTCCAAAGGATATAACTTAATATTCCAACTTGTGTTACTCTCTATTACTCTCTAATCTCTCTATCTCTGTGCCTTTAGGGGAGAAGTATTAATGGAATCGCCAGTTCCTTGAAGGGAAATTTATTTCTTTTCTTTTTGACTTTTTGGTTTTTTTTATTTTTTTTAGTTTTTTTATTTTTATGTATGAAGTATTGAATGGAGAAGAACAGGGATGCATCACTCTGAAGCTATGTACTATCTTTGGCAGAGTCACTGCAGGAAGAGCGGTGGATTCATTTGAGCCTTTTTCACAGTCACTCTGCTGCAAAAGGTGGTATATAATATCCCCCATGTAATTGAATGAGTTACTCATAATATCATTATGTCCAAATATAAATACATTGATTTATAAATTAAAAAGAAACCTGAAAGCAACCATTAATTTAAAACGGAAGAAATATTATTTCTCAGATGACTTATTTATAACATATTGGTATATATCAAGAATCAAATGAGTAGGTTTAACTCTATTTTTCTTTTCTATCACATTGGACATACTGGTTTTTCTCTTAATATCTCTGACTAATTTTAAATATCTTATGTGCAAGTAATATATATCATTTATGACTTCTAAGAAGATAAATCTTAATAATTTTTCTTTTTACAGTTGACAATTTATTATCAAATCATTTATTATTCATTTTAAATCATAATTTACATTTAATCTTGTGATATTTTGGTGATAATCGTCATACATAACATCTAATCATTGATATTTCTATATGTTTTTTAAAAAAAATAATAGTATACATTAAATGCAATGATTAAATTAAATATCATTTAATTTTAAAACTTTACAAAATTTTATAAGCTTAATAAAATCAATTAAATATGCATTTTTGGTTCACCATTATGCATTTGGGGTCTTGAACTAATTGTGCATGAAGATGCCCTATTAGTACCATATAAGGCGTGGGCCAATTAGCATGATGCCACAGCACACGCACGAATCTAATGTAACAGAATCCAACTCAACCAAGCCCATTTAGATAGTTATTTTGCCACTTCATTTCAAAGTTAAAGCTACATATGCTCTAAACCCAAAAAAAAACAAAATAACAAAAACACTGCATAAGATGATGAAAACAATTTCTGACCAAAAATCTTAAAACTTATCCATTCGTGTCTAACTAACAATTGTCCCTATATCTTGTTTCAGCTCCAAATTTTTTATTGGGCCAAATCTAATTTCACCGGTCCACTTTTTAGGCACTTTGAACTGGCCAGTTTGATAAAACATCAGTGTGTGAGGCCTTTTTAATTTGGAGGAAGTTGCTGATTCTTTGAAAATAATAAAGGGTTTAGAGGCATCCGCTGCTAGCAGTGACACCTATCCTCCTTCGAGGCTGGAGGTTTGGAGATCATTGAAGTAAGTATATCTTTTTCAATAATTTTTTTTATACACACAATTAGAAATCAAATTTTTAACTAAATACTTAAGAAACTCTATTATCTTTTAACTATGTTAGACTTTGTTGATTATTTTTTTTATTTTGATGTTAAAATTTTAAGGCCTTTTCATTCGGATTTTAATGGAATTGAGATTTAAACTAAATAATTAATAAAATACATTTAAAAAATATTGAACAAAATAGTTTTCGATGAAATATATTCTGAATATAGTGAAAGCGATATAAACCTAAAACTTTTGATACTTGTAATAGACAATGATTAATTTTTTAAATAAAATAATAGTTTTATTTCAAAAAGACATTACGGACACCTCTCCAGTCTCCATAAAGTGGATTCAACCACTCCAAGGCAGGCCACGGAAGTTTAGGTCTTAAGGAACAACAACAATTAAATATTATTTAAATTATGCACCCTTTCAAGTATTATTTGATAGATGAGTGAGATTTTTGTAAAGTGAGAAACTCATTATAGAGATTAAAGTGTTAATTTTTATTATTTGATCACTAAAATAAATATCAGTATTATTTATAATTTTATTGATCTAAATGCAAAAAAACTTTTACTATATCAGCTAAAGTAAAATATTGACTTTAGAAAAATTTAAATTCATCGCCACTTAGATGATTTAAATCCACAATGGTGTATTTTGGCATTTTGCCTTCACGGTCATATTAAAAGGATTATATTTCCTGTTTTAATTTATAACAATGTTAGAACGACAAACAATTTTGGATGACGTTTAAACAACCTCTAACAAAGGTGCACGACCCATGCGAGCCCCGTCATAATGGATTTTACACCTTTGTAAGAGGGTTGTCTAAAGATTATCAAAAATTATTTGCCATCTTAACATTATTTTTCACTTTAATTAAATTAGAAACCTATTTGGAAAAAAAAAACCTTAATGTCATACTGTTTGTCCATAACATTAACCCTAACTATTGTCTACAAGATATCATTATCATTAATTAGGCATACTACCAAACATGTTAAAAACACATCTAGAATAATATCACATAAAGATTACATGGAAAACAAAGTCATCAATGAAAACAAGCCAAATTAGTTTCCGACATCTATAAAAGCAATCTAGTAAACAAATAGGTTGTATTAATAATAGATACGGCATCCGATTATAGAAATATAAAGTGTATCTAACATCTTATCAAAAATCTATCCCATAAAGAAAATTAAAGCCACAAAACCGGTTGACTAAATTAATCTGATAAAGTTCAAAATTAAACTGCGACATGCTGGTATACTTACTAATCACACGATTACATTTGGATTATTGAGCTTTAATATCGCATGCAACAGGAGTGAGACAAAATCTGCAGTTGGATGAACAACCACTGATAAACCAAATTTTATATTATTGAACCAAAGAAGGCATAGAAACATTGTACAACAATTTGGGAACATACGGCGTGGACATCTTATTATTATGGTACCGAGGTGGACGAAAACTGAGATTCCACACCAGATTTTCTATATCCGAGTTACTCTTGATGCAGTCATTGCGTTTATTATTTTTATTATTTAAGGAATTTCATTAATGTTCATTAATGTATATAAAACTATAACCTAACTAAACAACGATTAAATTTTTTCTGTTTAATAATATAACAGACAAGGGAATACGTAAAGAACATGAAAGTTGCCAGGGTTTCTTTCCCTTTTGAATTATTTTAAGTTGGTGGCATGAATCGCATGATGTCATGGCTTTCAACTAATTACCCATATAGTTTATTAATTATTTATAACACTAAGGATGAGTTTCCTGTCTAATGTGACATATTTTGTCTGATTGTCGGCCTATCAATATAGCGGGAATATTGGTGGGTGTTTTTCTTTTTCTCTCAATGCATAAACAAGGGTGCTTCCTTGGAATTGTCCTTTTATTCTTGAAATAATAATATATATGTAAAAGCTAGTATATAATTGCTTATAATTAACCCCAATAATAATATTCTCCAAATTTTATATTGTTGTGGACGTTATTTTTCCTTTCTCTTTTTCAAATTTTTTTGAGCCAGTTATTTTTAAAATTCTACTTCTTCGCACAAGTTCTTCTTTTGTGTTATTTTACTTTATGAAATGCAACTGCTGTGTTTTATATAATTAAGTTTTATTTTGAAAACATATATGGTAAGATTTAATGTCATATATATATATATATATANATATATATATATCACAAGTGATCTTTCATACATGCCCTAATATATTAAATTTGAAGGCTGTTGTCATTTTAATGGCCTGTACAAATTATATATTTGTACAATTTTCATGCCGATACTCTTATATATGCTAGTAATCTCACTCATTATTATGGTTTGAGGTTAATAATTTTGAGGTCCTCTTCAATCATTGACAAGATCAGCTCTTTCTCTGGCTCCCTTACTTGAAAATTTACGTAAAAATTAAACAGCCTAGCTAGTAGGTCCTGGTAAAATCATAGAGTTGAAAAGATGACAAATACTGTAACATGTACCGTAAAAGACATGAGGTGAGTTAAAATTTGGGCCACAATTTTTTGAGCGAGATTCATCAGAGTTTTTATTAACATTCGTGTAGTGAAAATCCACGGTTCAGAACACTGAGCCACATTTTATTAATGTGATTTGTCAACTATTTTTTCTTTTGCTAATTCGGATCAATTAGCAGAGAGAGATTTGTTTTGATCCTCAGAGAATTTAATTATTGATCCCTCTTTTGGCAGGTTATTTTTTATCTTCACTTTAATTTTATGTTTTTTTTACTAAAGTGAAAACAATACCTAGTGTTGACACAACTTGTAAGTCAATTAATTATATAAATCTTCTCTCTTTGTTTTGAAGGTTTTTATTTCTCAACCTTAGGTTAATAAATCAGCCAGCCAGCCAGCTAATGATAATCGGAATAATAATATACCATCCCTTAGTATCCAATATCCATGATTATTATAGATACATTAATCAGTAGTGAGGGTTTCGGTTCCCCTTTTCTAAAAAAGGTTGGCCCCATGGTCATCAAAAATTCCACTTAATTGATACACTTTTGGTTGCTCTTTCCCCAAAACGTGAATTCTTCACCTCCAAACAATCATGGACAATTTATATTCTCAATCTACTTCAATATAAAAAGGCAAGGGTGTGGGAGTGTCACGAGTGTCAAATAATTCAAATATCATCATGTAGGCCTTCTAGAGAATTGTTCTTTTTCAATATCGGGACCTGATTATAATTTCTCATCAAGTGGATGGATCCCACTTTTCATTTACGATTGTGTCATATATGCAAATTTTTTGTATGTTATTCTATCACATTTAATGTATGTTAAAAAATATTATTTATAATTAATTTTGATTTATGATATTTATAAAAAATATATAAAAATTTAAAAAATAATAATAAAAAATATTTTAAAAACTAACATTAAATGTACTTTAGAAACATATAAGAATTTTATTTATTTTATATATATATACACACACGCACTTTTTCAGGTTCCAATGGCTACATAACGTGCAATGCATGCACAACATGGAAAAGATATTTAATGTGCATGACCGTAATTGCGATTTGTTTGTTAATGTCATTAAACTCCATTCATACTAATATTAATTTATTCATTTAATTTATTTTTCTATTTTTTATTTGTCGTTTCATTCAAATATATTTAAAAGTAATTAACACATCATTTAATAGTGATGTAACTAAGGTTATAAATCTGATATGAATATATTATTGTAAAATTGGCTTATATTTTACTGCTATTAAGATAATATATTAATTTTTTATTCACTAATATATTAAGATAGTATCTTTTACTATCATGAATTTAATTGCTACAAGCGAGTACTTACTGATGAAGATTTGTGAAATATATGGAAAACTTTCTGTAAATGTGGTAATAATAATAATAATAATAATAATAATAATAATAAACACTTTCAACCACCGCAAGCCGACCTTCTGTGCATATATTATGTAGCTAGTTTATTACTCTGTAGTTCTTATTATTGCATATATCACCATCCAATAATTAAAGTACTGGACTGAAAAACAAATAATACCAAATAATTCATGTGCAACTTTTTTCTTTTCCTTTTTTAACTGAAAACAAGTAAATGACGATGATGAACTAAATTTGTGAAATATATGAAAAATGTTGTTTATGTACATTGCATTAAATGAAAAATAAAAAGAAAATAAGACCAAATAATTGAAATGCAGCAACTTTTTTTTTAATCATTTGTACATATGAAAACAGATCATTAATATTGTACCTTATAAGATAAGTTAAAAAAATCACCACAAAAATTTGAGTTAAGAAAAATACTCGTTACATTCTAAAATTCGGAAATATTTTTAAACTGAATAAGTGCTTACAAATATATTTAGATTATTTGAAAAAAAAAATTAAACAAAAGCAATACTACGTAACAAAAAGTTAATCAGATAAACTATGAAAAATGTAGTGCTATTTAAGGAGCACAAATGTTTGTGTAAATTAAACAATTTCAACCAGCTAACGCCGACCTAGCTATTATGCTAGTATAGCTAGTTTATCTGTAGTTCTTATTATTCAATCACCAGCCCAAATTGTTGAGCAACTTTTTCCTGCTCATCAATGATGGCATATTACGAATATGAATAATACAGATATAGATTTCTATTATAAAAAGTAAGAACCGCACTTACGATTTAATATATTTTCTTTTTTTTTCCCACGAGACTAATAATTTAGGTAACATTTTTCTTGATTTTATGTTAAGAGTTATATTTAAAAAAATTGTGTTTGAGTTTTATTGGAAAATATACTGTGGGTCTGATCCAAAAATANGACTAATTCAACTCGATATTAATTATTTTATATTAACCTTATTCTTATTTTTTATTATAATAACCTTTTTCCTACTTTTATCACCTCATTTACATGTCAATTCTAAATATTTTAAACAATGTATTATAATGTATACTAATTTTAAACAAGTAATTCAAACTTTTTCTAATTTTATTTTATTCAAAAATTAAAATTTTATCACCACTTTACCAATAATAATTAATGTGGAATCAAAGAAATAAAATACCCTTAATTAGTGTATTCAACTTGTTTCTTATATTTTTAAACAAGCTTTTACGTTCGAGTCTTACTATGAATGAAAAAACTAGTATGCAAGAGGTTCAATTTAATAGATTGTCAATCCTGTGGAGCAGATTAAAACTTCACCAATGCCATTTATCCTGTAGCAAATTCGAGAATACTTGCAAGAAATAAAAAAACTGGCCAATCAAAAAGGGAGGTGAGTTTATGGAGTTATTCATCTCCTCCTTGGTAGGTCTGGCTATCCCTTCCATGTTCTGTTTTCCTTTGGTATTTTTTTCCCCCATTAACTTCAAACTAACTTATGGGTAATTAATTTCATGTTTTGAGAATTGAATTTTTCATATAAGGCAAATTGACAATTATGGCGGGGTTCTGGGTTAAGGTTTTCTCCATATACACCGTTGTTTATAGAGGCTTGGTGTTTTTTTAGGACACTTGGATTTTTAAGTTATTGTGATGTTTATTTTTTTATACAGTTTGAGCACAAGAGTTATAGAACACTTTAGATAGAAAATTTGAGATCTCAACATTGTTCACCTAGACAGTCAAAGATACATGTAGTGTGATGCTATAAATGTCACTCATGTGTCACTTAGACAAACATTTATTTACTGAGACAAAATAGAAATACTGAGACACAAAGACAAAAATCTTGTTTGTTTACTTAGATATGCGCAAAATATTCTCCCAAGACAAAAATTTTGTTTATTTTCTGTAACTCCATTTTACTGGGATATGGGGACATGATACTTGGACACAACCATTTAGACTATGATAATGTTTTTTTTTTCCTATTAAATTAATGCAATAAGAGTATTTTAAGTCATTTAGAGTGCATTTTTGTTGTGTTTCTATTAAATCAAACAACATATAGATACAAATAAGTGTGTCTTATATATTATTATTAAACAGAATATAAGACTGACTTATCCTCATATTTTTTATATTTTTGTCCTCATATCTCTGTATTTTTATCATGTCTTAGCAACCAAACGCGCCCTTATAATTGCATGGGATTTATTAGTTTGTATAGGCTTACTCTTATTTTAACACGTTCTGTTCCATCATATTATCTATTGAACATGAAGTGGGTAAAAAATAGCAAAGTACAACTAATCAAAGGCTTGGTTTTGACGAACTTAGCTTCTAGATAAAAATAATTTTCCTTACAACTTTCGTATACTATGGTTGATTTAGACTAAACAAGAACTTCAAGGAGCAGTATTAATTAATTATTTAAATATAATAGATTTTTTCACTTTTTTAAACCAAGTAATAAGATATATATATATATATATATATAATTTTAATTCTTTCTTTCTATGTTCTTCCGTTTTTTTCCCGCATATGATGAACAAAGGATTAGGTTCACTTCCATGTAAGTCTATTCCTCAATTTGTTGAGTACATGGTCCTCTGGTGAGTTGAGCATTAAGTCATAGCCAGGGTTCTTAATTAGCATCAGTGCCAAAGCACCCTGGACCTAGCTAGGTCTAATAATATAGAGTACCATATTCTCTTCATTTGTTACTTTTTGTTTACTAATTCGTTTGTTACTGTTAAGGACATGAAATCCGCACCTTTGTTTTACATCATTTTCATGTCATGTCACTTCCAATAATTACACTAAATTAATCATTAATAAGGTGGTTTCGCGCAAGTGATTAAGTGCATGCATGTCTGCTGCTAAAATTTACACAAGCAGCAAATGCACTTTTGAAACTAGTGGTGATGTGTGAAGCGCCATGTTTTGCTAGATTTCGCTACTTGATTCTCTATAGTTAGAGATTGATGTTGGTTCTTGGATTTCTAAGGCTCATTATTGTCATTTCTTGAGTAGCCACTGTTATAAATCTCCTCAGTTTTGTTAGAATAATATGGGGGTGATTATTATTAATTAGATGAGAAATATTAAGTGTAATAATTCTTCATACGACATCTTATTAACTCACATTTCATCTATCATTTAATGAAATCTTAATAAAGTCTTCATCTTATTACAGTTTCATTTAATAGTGAAGAAGATGTAAATTAATACTATATCTAAAAAATATATTAATTAGAGATAATACAACTCATATTAAATTTATGTGTGCGTCTCTTGTATCTAAAATTTTTCTTCATGCCTAGTCTTCTCTTTCAACTAATTACATGTTTCACCACAAAAAAGGGAAATTAATTTTGATTTGAATAATTACAAGCTCAGTTTTGAACTCAACACACAAAATCAAAATCTTTTGCAATATAGCAGGGTCAATGCATTTGAATTGAAAGATCACTAACACAAAAGTAATTACGTGGCACAAATTTTGACAAAAAAAAAAGCATATAAAACGGATTATACATACATACATATATGGAAGCACAAATTTTGATCGCATTATAAATGCGTTTAATTGTTAAAATAGGATATGAATATAGAAAAAAGATAGAACCATATTTAGTTATGACTTATATTTTTTGTATTTTTATTTTACCGAGATACAGAAATACAACGTTTTAGATTAGGATAATGTATTTTTTTTTAAATTATTAAATTAATGTAATAATAATATTTTAAGTAATTTAGAATATATTTTTTATCTTATCTCTGTCAAACCAAATAATATATAAATATAAATAAATATATATTACATATTACTACTAAAATAAATACAAAACTTAACTTATTCTCTCTTTTTTTTTTTTTTTATATCCTCAAGTCTTTATATTCATGACCTATCTTAACAACCAAAACATAATATTAGTCTAAAACGTGAAAGCTAAGGCTCGGTTTCAAACAGAGGAAAACTATTACACAAGAAGATTCGTCCATGCCATGCAATGGATTGGAAAGGGAGGGTTAAGGTCAGGTCAAGAGTTACGCAGGGGCCATTACACGTACAATTTGGTCCTACTTCTGTCGAAGGTGTTTTGTATGATTAGTACGTGCGTCCAAAAAAAACACAATAAACACATCACTATGCTCATCAAGAATCAGAATCTGGAAGATGGGGCATATTTGCGCTAGAATTGTCACTCACTGTGTCTCTGCATCTACAGGCATTATATATATGTTGTCATTCATCAATCATCACCCCTCTCCTCCGTCACTTTTCCATTTGATATGACTTTGTGTGTGGACGCCACAAGCAATATATATATATATATATAGCTTTGATTCCAGTCCACAAAAATTGTGCATTGTGGATATATGGTTCTTGATACGTCAATTATTACATACTGTTTTTGTATTTTTTTTCCCGCTCTTTCCTTTAATTTTCAAAAAAATTATCTTTGGTGAATCAACAATAAATTTTACGTTTGAGTTTTAAAAATGAAAAGAAAAATATTTGGGCACCTCTATTTTGTGTATTGATTGAACCGGATTAATCAAGTTTTCAAAAAGGTTTAGATAATTAAAACTAAAATATAAGTTTTGAATTTCCTCAAATCAAAGGAATCCTAAAAATTTTCATGCCAAATGCTTCGAGATCATTAGAATATATATGCCTATTGTAATAAAACATTTTTATATATATTATTAAAAATTGAACAACTTACTATATGCTTAAAAAATTTAATTATTTATTAACTGTGTTATACTAAATGCTTAAAAAAAATCCAATAAAACATCTCCCAACTTTACACTAATTAATCTTGACCAAACAGAACTATTAAGGAATGGATTCTTAGAAATTACACCCGACTACACTTAATTTGTTATATGTACATTTGATTTGGTAGTTTGCCAATTGCCTTTATCTTAATTAGATAAAGTTTTGACTGAGTATTGCATTAATACTTAAAAGGGAGAACTTTGATTATTTGATTGATGTTACGTGACTTGAGGAGGATTTTTTTATAAAAGAATGCAAGTGATTTTGATTAGATTAAGAAAATTAACTGTTAGTTAATTTTCAACTGTAGAGAAAAGGCGTCTTCTATTCAACTTTTGACTTAAAAATTGATAGTTAAGCACATTGAGAAAACTAACACAATTGCCCATTTGATTGCTTTACCTTTTTTGTTTTGTTTTATCTTGACGGGTAGTTTATTTGTTTATGGTAAAAAAAAAATTAAAAAAGGCATATTAGGTGAAGGATAAGGCTACGTGGGCGTAAAGGATACAATCCTTTCTGCTCAGTCATAAATAGGGTTGACCACTACTACTGCATGCTACACAGAACCCTTTTTACAGGGGCCTCTCCGTCATTGCACTCACATCACTGCCCAAGAAAGGCTTACAGAAAAGCGCACACACGGTCACTACTCAGCTCAGTAATTTCTTATTTTTAAAATGGTTAATTATGTTTTTAGTTCATGTAAAATTTGAAAGTTTAGTTTTAGTTTTTGTATAAAAGTTTTAGTCTCTGCGAAAATTAAAAGTTTGTTTTTAGTCCCTGAAGCTGGATGAGAGTTGACTGCGCTGACGTGACAGCTAATGGCGCTGACGCAGCGTGCCATGTAGGATGTCACGTGGCATGACCCAAAATATCAAAATTGACACATACCCGGATTGCCCACCTGACCCGACCCAATTTCAATTTAAAATTCAAAAAAAAAAAAAATTGAAACTAAACAGCCCGTTAACCCAGTACCCCACCCCATCCCAACCTCACCCCATATGCTCCACAACCTATGCTGCGGTACGAGCCAAATCGACAAAAATGTTGTCATTTCGTTTCCCACCCATTTGGGCGTCTTCCCTGCATTAGATTCGTTCCAAATGTTCTTGACGTTCATGTTGTTGTTGGTGGTGGTGATTCAGTGAAATCTGAGGTAAACACAATCAGAAAATCGATTCAATATTCACAATCCACAATCTTAAACCCTCAATCTGCGACGGCCACAAATCTGAATCCCACACCTCGTAAATCTTCAATATTTTGACCCAGTAATAATAATACATATGTGACAAATAAGTGCAGAATTTGTTCACTCACTCTAGTTAACACTATTTACATCCCAAAAAAAAAGTAAAGCAGAGATGAGGTGAGCTATGCAGGTGAGCTTGAATAAACAACTCAACAAGTAGGGAAAAAGAATTAGAAGAAGTTGAATTGGAGTGTAGCACACCAATTTTCTCCCTTTATTGACAGACCACCAGCGCCATTTGTGCCATCGGCGTCCTCCGTGCCGATGATGTGCCATATGCGTTGCTCCTAGTTCGATTGGGAACACAGGCTGGAGCTGGTGGTAGGTCGTGAGACGCAAACGAGCAGATCTGGGAGGCCTCGCGAGAGGAAAATAGAGGCGGATCTGCGCCGAGGCGAGGAGGTAGCGGCGAGGTGAGGAGCCGCGGGGAGAGACACCGGTGGGGTGGGGTGGCGTGGGTGTGGCTCGAGAGAGAGATGAGAGGAGGTCGACGGCGGCGGCAGAGGGGATGGGGGCTCGAGAGAGAGATGAGAGATTGGGATGGGGTCGGGGTACGGGTAAAGGGGGATTGTTTGTATTTTTTAAAAAATTTTAAATAAAAACCTGGTCAAGTCGGGTGGGAATCCGGGTATGGGTCAAAGAATGAGTTTTTGGGGAGGGTTATCGTCCCACATGGCACGCTGCGTCAGCGCCATAAGCGTCCACGTCAACGCAGTCAACTCCTATCAAGTACCAAGAACTAAAACTAAACTTTTAATTTTCGCTCTTACCAACTCTAGCGACATATGTTATATGTAATGTAATTATTTTAGGGTCTTAGATAGTTAATTTCTGCCACGTGCCATACCCGTTCGTCATCATCCTCAGGAAACAAGAAGCCCCCTCTGCCCCTACTCCGCAACCCTTCCCTCATTGGAAATCCCTCTCCTCTCACGTGCCCTCACTGTTACACCCATTTTACCTCCGTACCTCAAATCATAAATTCAACACAACCACCCCTCCCTTCTTTTCCCAACACAACCCCCCCCCCCCTACTCAATTGAAACCTAAACCAAGGATTTTGCTAGTTGTTTTTTCTGTCTCTTGTATATCATGTTAGAGACTAGTGGAGCACGTGACTCGGAGGTGAGTTTCGGGACCGGGAATTCTACACAGCGAAGCTCCATGAGCAGCGAAAGCAACTGCAGCACCAGTTTCAGCCGTCTCTCCTTCGACCTACTACCGCCAACCTCCTCGCCGGAGCGCTTCTCCCTCAAGCCTCACCGCTCCTCCGACTTCGCCTACTCCGCCATCGTCCGCCGAAAGGCCGCCCTTACCTTCCGCGACTTCCAGCTCCTCCGCCGCATCGGCTCCGGCGACATCGGCACCGTCTACCTCTGCCGCCTCCGCAACAAGAATAAGGAAGAACAGGAAGACGAAAACCCGTCGAGCTGCTTGTACGCCATGAAGGTGGTGGACAGAAACGTCGTCGCTTTGAAGAAGAAAGCGCAGAGAGCAGAAATGGAGAGAAAGATCCTGAAGATGCTGGACCACCCTTTCCTCCCTACGCTCTACGCGGAGTTCGAAGCCTCACGCTTCTCTTGCATCGTCATGGAGTTTTGTTCCGGTGGAGACTTGCACTCCCTGCGCCACAAGTTCCCTCACAACAGTTTTCCCCTCACCTCAGCAAGGTAAAAATATTCCAAAACCACCAAAACGGCGTCGTTTTTATGCTGCAAAAATTCTAATAGAAAATTCCAATTTCTCAGGTTTTACGCTGCTGAGGTTTTGGTAGCGTTGGAGTACCTTCACATGCTGGGAATCATCTACAGGGATCTCAAGCCCGAGAACGTGTTGGTCAGATCAGACGGTCACATCATGCTTTCCGATTTCGATCTCTCTCTCTGTTCTGATGCAATCCCAGCCGTTGAATCCTCCGATTGCTTTCATCACGATCCCGCGTTTCCACCTGCATTGCCCTACGCTCGCCAGCACTCTACCCCATTCTCGTGCTTTCCGAACCGGGTCTTCCGGTCGCGTAAGGTCCAGACCGTTCAGCCGGACCGCCTCTTCGTCGCCGAACCGGTTTCGGCCCGGTCATGCTCTTTCGTGGGGACGCATGAGTACGTGTCGCCGGAGGTCGCCGCCGGCAGGTCGCACGGCAACGCCGTCGACTGGTGGTCGTTTGGAATTTTTATCTACGAGCTCGTATACGGTCGTACGCCGTATGCGGCTGCAACGAACGAGGCTACGCTGCGCAACATCATAAAGAAGCCCCTGAAGTTCCCCACGGTCACGCCCTCGAGCGCGCTTGAGATGCACGCGCGGGACCTCATTTCCGGCTTGCTCAACAAGGATCCGGCTCAGAGGCTCGGCTCGAAGCGCGGCGCCGCAGACGTTAAGAAGCATCCGTTTTTCAAAGGGCTCAACCTGGCGCTGATTCGCATGTTGACGCCGCCCAAAGTTCCCGGCTTGAGAGGGCCCAAAACGGCGTTGTTCTGCCGTGAGAATGCTAACAACAGTAACAGACAGCAATCGACGGCGTCGTTTGACTATTACTTCTAAAAAAAAAATCAGCGATGAATGGGTTTATTTAGCTTTTTTTAAATATGAAAAAATAAATATTTTATTTTATTTACATATATAGCCTTAATTTCATTATTACTATTATGAATTGTCTATGAAAACGAGAAAGGAGATAGTTGAATTAATTGTAGCTAGCTGAGAAGTTTGGGAGAGGGGGATCATGTTGCCCCTCTTTGGTTGCCCTATGACGGGTATCATAGTAATTCGATATTACTGGTAGTACATAGATAGGTGACTTTTTCAAAGCTGAATTTGGTTCTCTATTTCCTCTTATAGAATGCTTTCAATACAGTACTAAGGAAAAAATGTCTGGACAATACTAATTGCAGAAGATTCGTTTTGCTTAATTGTTTTTTTTATTTTCCTCTAGAGAAAACGAATATTGTTTCACAAGTCGGACATGTCTTGTGATTTGTCTATGCATTCATCAAGTCAATTCTGTGCTAACCCAAATTCATCTACTTAGAAATCTGTAAAATGATTATCGTAATTTATTTAAAGAATAATTAAATGGTATGTGTTTTCTCATTATATATTATTATTATTATTATTAGAATTTTGCTAATAAGTGCCTTAACGAGACACTTAAAAAAAGCAAAAATAAAAATTTTGCATTGAAAAAAATAAAAATTGTAAATGTTTAATGACATTAAATATTTTAAAAGCTCAAAATTTATCATTTAACTTCTGCTTAACCCTTATTATTAATACATATTAACAAGAAAGCGACAATTCATGAGGAAGGGTTCAGTTACAACTCATCATTGACCTAATTCGAGAGTACCTGAGTGCAGTTTTTTTTTAACTTGCAGCTGCCTCAACATAGGGAACAAAGCCAAAACAGCATAAAGAAACGTGCACAAAAGTATGTGATTCTCATATCATTGGCTACAAAGCGTGACTTTCACTAATTAAACTCTATTAATCAATCAAATAATGATAATAGGATCAATAATTTTAGCTTTATGCACATATATGACTATATATCTTTTGGCCGGAGGAGCTTCACGTTGGGTTGCTTTCTTTACTCCGAAATGATTACATGGATGTCCTTGTTAAGAGTTTGTAGTCTTTTTTTTTTATCTTTCCGTTGAATAAAAATATATATATATATATATATATGACTATATAACAGAATATATATCTTTGGCACATTAACTCTTCCATCATATATATGATATATGAGCCTTTTGTAAGCTATATTTCAGGTATCATACATAATAGATTGCTGTTTTACTTCGTTGGCAAAATATAGCATCTAATAATTAAATTAATATGGGAATTAAGAATGTTGAGAGCATAATGTGCGGTTCACGTAAAGACTTGGCAAGACTTTAATCGGATATGTTTAGACATGTCGCAGCATATTCAATATATGAATATAGTATATATATTTGTGTACGTACCACATGCACTTTACAACTTGAGCAAAGATGTTGTTCCTCTCAAAATAATTATCATGAGCATGGTGGTAGCCCTGTTAAGAACAAAGCCTCCGGCTCATTAAAAATCTCTGTTTTTTCTGCTTTAAAATGCTGCACTCAGGCTTTACAGATATGCTCATTCTCGTCACATCTCATACGATAGATAAGCTTTAATTCCCTTTTCCCTTTCTCTCTTTGCCAATGCTTTGGAATGTCCGAAACTGTTTTCTCTGCTTGCTGCTTTATCTGTCGGATAGGTTTGTTCTCCATTTTATCATTCATGGGGATAATTTGTACTGTTGATAATTTTTCACTCAGATACTTTCATTCTTCGCATACGTTTTCAATTTGTGATATATTTATGCTCATATTGTGCATTGTGCCCATGGGCAAATATTCGTATTTGTTAAGCAATCCATTAGTAGAACGAATTATAGTATTTGTTACGCAATCATTATGAAATATTTGGTGAATCTCTTTATATTTAGGTTACGAACAATCATAGCAATTTATAAATTCTTTTTTTTTTTTCAACGATTTTTAGTAGTCTTATTTCTAGCACAAGTTTTAAGTGGTTGTTATGTAGTGGGCCCAATCTACTTGGGCTTTCATGTAGATCTTATCTTCGTGTTTGTTCTCGTTCCACCCTTAGATCCAAAGATAACCTTGTTCCAAAGTCGCACTAATGGGAAACTTGCAAAGAGGACTTCAACTATGACTTGTTGGTTGCTCATGCAATGGTACCGTTAAATGTGAAATAAGACATCTTGAAAAGATTAGATTTTTTTTAATTAAATTAGAAAAGGTTCCCCAGGTACAAAAGAAATTCTGGAGCAACACCACACAAGGTTACTTTTACTTTTGGTTACTTTTATTTTTTATCTTATACAAGCTCACTTGTTAATTCCTGTAGTACAAGCCGACAAGACGCTATGGACCCTTGACTCTGGGCCACAGACCATGTATTCACAAGACTTTAATCAAGTCTCTTGCCATTGAATCTCACACCTACAAGAGTGGGTTTGTCATTTAATATTTCAAAAATGTTATACATAGGTTGACTGAGCCCATCTATGGTATAGTTGAGCAGCTATTGGGCCATTTAAATGGGCCTGATTAATTGGGTCGGGTCAACATGAAACCCACAATCTTTGAGCATCCGTAAAACATGTGGTGATTACGAGCACACTTCATATTTTGGTTAAATTAGACAAAATACGATTTATTTAGTTAAATTTAATCATAAATATGTCCCTCTTTTTTACGTTTATTCAAATACAGAAGCCGTAGCCCAATCATATAACGGGCCCACATATATAAATTTCCAACCGAGAATTGGAAGGGGCCGCGCGAACGCAGGCCCCCACTGCTACAAAGTATGACGTAGCCTCCACCACTTTAGTGGACCTTACAATGGCACCCTTCCCCAGTGCAATGGAAGTTACCATCATAGACCATGGGTCGTCTAGACCACCCATTGACCCCGTCCAGGTAAGTATTTCGGCCAATGCCACACACTTCATTTATATAGCCGTTCCTTCACACACTCTTTCATTAACGTATCCGATGTGGGATCTTTACACACCTATATGCTGTCTGCTACAAGTGCTGCTGCGCTGCAACCATTCTCAATCCCCAGTCCCCACGATGGGCACTCCCCTCCTTAGTCCCCTCACACAAGTGCCGATCCTTCGCCCTGAAATTATCTTTGCCGCGATCAAAATCTTCTTGCCACCCAAACAATGTTTGATAACACCTACTTCCAATTCCAAGACCCCATTGACCCTATTAGCTCAGTCGGGTCTCTTTAGTTCTGAATCTTCTGGAGAAGCTCTGGCCACTAGCTATCGCGTATATCCAGCAAATAAATAGTAATGAAAAATGCTTTAAGGGAATGGCCTTTTCTTTGAACAATTCATCTCTACTCCATGATTAGGATAGGGAATATTTCCTAATGTAAAATAGCATATTACAAATTCAGCACCAACTAAGCCCTCTTATATATAAATGGACACTAACAGTCTCAGCATAGATATGACAACGTAGAACACAAGCAGTTCGAAACAACAATAAAAGATAACTTTGTAAGAAATCCTAAGATCACTGCCATGAGACAGCTCTTTTCTTTATGTCTAGTTAAGTAGAAAGCAAGAGGATGAGAGGAACAGCCAAAAACTAGAGCTTTGCCATATGAGATGAATTCTTGTGTCCTGGTTCGCTCATCACTTGCCTTATCCGGTTCCTCCTTGCAAGCAGTCTCTTTATCACAGATTTCGCGAAACTTTGCTTCCACTGCCACCTTTTCTGCTGCACATTCTCAATGGTTTCTCTATTGCTTTCTCTTTTCTCTGTCAGCACGCCAGACTGCTTCAGAATCTGCCTTGCCTCGAGTATCTCTATTTCTGACCTTTTCTTCTGTGAACCTCCCTAAAGAAACAGAATTTTCGCCATTTTCAGTCTCTTCGTGCCTCATTTGTGGTGCCAAGGTGGAAGGGTTAGCAACTTGTCCGAGGCATCTTGAAGGGGATTCTAGAGAACCTGATTCTGGAACTTGATATGCCTGCACAAAATATCTTAATAGATGAATTAATGATTCCATCTATGTAGTTGCAAAATTTAATTGGAGAGTACTGAATATGTGGAGCAATGCACTTAATTTTATTTTATTTTTTAAAAATGAAGATAAACTAGAGCTTATGAGAAATAAAACTCCTAATCTAAAATAAGTATTTGTCTCAGACAAATATAGTGAGTTTCAACTGGATCAACAACCTGTTGGAAGGCATCAGTGGCATCAGAATGTTCTCTTGGTTTCTGAGGCAGTGAACATCTTGAAACAGATGGCATTTCAGCAAACCTCAATGAGGCACGGCGAGAAGAAGCCATCGTGCCACCTTGAATCAAATGCTTTCTTGTGGAAGGAGGGCACTTCTAATTTGGACAGGTTTCACATTAGAAGGAAACCAATGACAAGTGAAAAGGAATAAAAATGAGGGAACTTCAAGAAACAGGACAAAGTAAATCTTTCTTTTGTGTTAGTGACATTTTTTAATGCAAATTTCTTTGCATTTTGAGTGCAAAGTATTTCAGTTTCATTTTGTGGCTTTGCCTTTATTTTCCCTTAGTAGAACATACATTTCAAGGCTGTGAAGACACTAACACTAAATACTTTTGTACAGATCACAGTATCAGTGTAATTATAACAGCAGGTTCCACTGCAAAGGTAATATTGTATGCCGAGCCATTAGCAACGGCTACACCTTCTTTTTTTTTTTGTCATTTAACCGAAAACATGAAGTTTGAGATTAAAAAATGTTTACCCAAAAAAAGCAAAACAATCAAGCCCAGAATCGTGTTTGGTTGAGTTTTATTACAGGAAAAGTTTTTCGTGAATATCGGATTTGGATGTATCATATGTCGATTTAATCTCAAAGAATGGTATGTTTGATGTTCAATTTTCTTTAGAGACCAAAAATATTCTTACATATGTTTGGTCAATTAAATTGCTTATAATACTAATTTACGTTCAAGAGCATAAGAGTTATGCCAACAGTTCCAGATGATTATTATCAGCTATCTTTTCCATGTAAAAGGGTGCTAATACGCCTTATCAAGGAGCGGGCTCTCCACCTACAAAAATTAATAAAATAGCATCAATACTAGCCTCATTTTAAAAGATTCATGGCTGCAGTTCTAGACTTGTAGCCCAATGTTAGAGAATAATAATAATAATAACCAAGAGTCACTTTACCTTGTTTCATCAAGCCGAAATGTTTTCAATTTTTTTTTTTTCAAAATCCATCATCAGTTTCATAATCCCATCCCCCTGAGAATCCATAGTAGTCATATTCGTGGAACTCTATATCTGATATCCCATATGAGTAGGCTTCATCGCCATCCATTTCACGATCAAATGGATAGTCATTGGTGGGAGGGAGCACCTGGATGCCGAAAATCCTTGATCTGTTGAACACATGTTCTCCCCAAGCTTCCTAGACCCTCCTCCGATATACTGCCGATGGTAATGTCAAGTTGCTCCAAACAAGAAAGCTTTTCTGCAACTTCACTCAATACTTGGTCCGCTAGGCTGTGGCAAGATAGAAGCCGTAGACGTCGCAGATGACTTGTTCTGTAAGATGGTATCATACAAACACACTTTCAGTGAGTCATACACACACACACACACCCCTACACCTTAATCATCTTGCAAAATAGTCCCAGCAAACTTGTTAGACAATGACGATATTTCTCCTCTGTCTCTCAGGCGTATAAGGTACGGAACTTGATCTCTTTCATCTTTGGCGTTCGTCGTAATAAAACTGCACTAGCCTGTTTTCAGTTCCACACTAAAATTGGAACCCCAGTTACCCCCAACTGATACAGGGGAAATATGACATTCGCTTAACCAAACTAATCCAAAGAGCCAACCAAAACCAACAAGTAGGTAAAAAAGAGCCTAATTACAAAAATGTTGGTCATCGGAGCACAAATACTCGATATTGATATCGACCAGCTGACCACAGCAGCGGTCGATTGCGACTGCTGGTCCATGTCGAGGTCATACCCAACGTTACGCATGTAGATGTTGCGCCACATGGGGGTGGGTCCTTGCAGATGCTCCGCCACAGCGTGCCCACCTTCTGTGCGCTATTCAGGATTTCGATTGCGCCAATCTTCAAGAGGATCGTCCACGTCACGTCCCGCGGAAGATCCAGCCAATTCCTACTTTCGGAGGAACGCGATGACGTCGACATTGAAGGAGGTGGCGGGGAACTGATTTTTTGGGAAAATTGAAATTTGGAGGGTTTGGGTTTTCAGTAGAGATATGTATATAAATTTAATTTGGATTAGGCTGCGACTGAAAATGGCCGTTGGAAGAAGCTTGTTGAAAACTACGGTGGTTCTGGTACACTGGGATCCCTCTCTAATGGGCCTCAGAAAGCCCAATTCCTGGCTCTGGGCCCTCGGGGAATCACTGCTTGATAAAAAAGGTGAGAATAATCTTAAAGCCAATAATCATATGTATTAAATGGGAATGAAGATAACAAATGGAGTGTACTGAAATTTGAAGATAATGATCAAATATATATCATTGCATGAGAAAAATATCCTCTAAACTAAAAAGTTTACTTTAGATGATGAAGTGAGTGTTTGTTGTGTCTAAAATTCAAAAGAGTAAATAAATTACATTTTAATCGGAAAAAAGCAAATGAATAAATGAAAATGGCCATTCTGTTTCAGTTAATTCCTCTATTCCAGTCATGTAGCTATATAATATGCATGCATGCATAATATAATGCGAATAGAACCAGAGTATAAAAAATAAAAATGCTTTTGTTAAAAGTAATTATGAAACCAACATAAGGTTAATTAGTAGTAGGTTAATTGATTTTCTTTTTACAAGATTTCAAACTCAAAACTCTGAAAAAAAAAAATTATATTAAGAGAGACAATCATAATATTTTGAGTCCTACGTTCTCTTCCGTGCAGGGTGTCAATGACCCAGCTTGCAGTGCAAGAGCCTTTATTGAATATTCAATGTTCACAATAACGAGATTTATGTTTATTCTTCATAAAATCCCGTCGTAGCTAGGGAATCTATATTGGGAATATGGAGCATTAGTCCCTATATTTGATTTTAGTCCGTAGACAAAAGACAATGCCACCGAATACCAATGAAAAGGTCAAACTCTCGGCAATAATTGCGCATTAACCAGCAAATCTACCATACCAACTAACACCAACTTAAGAAAATACTATATTAAAATAAATAAAAATGAAGAACAAAATGAAGAAGAAGAAAAACTCCCAAGAGAGAAGAAGAAGCAGAGAGAAAAGAGAAGAGAGACTGCAGAAGCAATCTCTCCTTCTTGGATCTCTCAGTGCACGTAACGTTTGTAAAGATTCATAGCCAATTTCATTCGACCTCCTCCATTCTTCCACCACATATAGTGGTGTATATATATACAATACCCAATCATTAAAAGTTTCTTCCTCTTGAAGTTTTGATTCTCTTCGTCATTGGGTATAGCATGAACCACTTCCGTGAATCTCTGCACTTAACGCCTTCTTCAACAAGCCACGCTGCACAACCAGGAGAAGTCGGATTCGAAGGTAATTTCAATTAATTACTCCTCATTTCATCCCCCAACCCCAACAAATAAATTCGCAACAAGTTATAGAAACATCCCCTCACATTCTTCAATAAGCAAGTCGCACAGAATGAGTAACAGTGTATTATATATAATAATTCTATGAGCTTGAAAATTTTAATCAATCGATCGTTCCTATTTTGCTATGTAGGCATTGCCACAAATGTCAAGCTATTGCTGAAGCTGATTGAGGATCACAATGGGGGTTCCCCTAAGGACAATGACATACGCAAGTACCACAGGGTGAATGGAATGATGTCAATCTTAGATGAGGTCAGGAACAGGATTCAGAGGTTCCAATCCAACAACACCAACGACAGAAGAGCCGAATTCAGAAGGTGTAACTCAGACCTCAAGTCCACGAGCATTGTCGTGACCCCAAAGGACAAGAGGCTCCCTGATCTGATGGCAGATGAGAAGGAGAGGCTGAGGAGGGAGCTCCAATCGAGCCTCACCGTGAGGCAGAGCCTCCAGGCAATGTGCTCCAGCTTGGGGAAAGAGAAGCAGATCATGGCGTCGGAGCTCGCCAAGAAGGCTCAGGAGCTGACGGAGGTGGAGGAGTTTGTGAGTGATTTGAAGGAACAGAACGAGATGTTGCTGAAGAAATTGCAAGCGTGCAACGAAGAGCACAACAGGGAGAAGAGTAGCAGCGGATTCGAAATGGAAGGAAGCATAGCATTGCACCAGCGGAACAAGGCACTCACCGAACAGCTTCAAAGATCGCTCGACGGTTATCGATCCTTGAAGCGAAGGTTTCGAGACACACAAGAGGAAAGCCGGGAAATTCAAGATACAATGGCGCAACTGGAGGTCGAAGTTCAAGCAGGAATTGACAAGGTACATGGTTTGAATGCAGAATTGGACACAACAAGTGAAGAAACAAACAACATTAAAGATGAAATTTCAGCTCTAGAGAAAATTCTTCAGTCTCTTCACGTCAAAATTTCCAAGCACACGCCCAAACAAACTTAGTGCATGTTTGGAAAATTGAGAGGCCTAGTTTAAAATTGATTTTGGTCAATTCAAAAGTGAAAATTTTCACTTTTAGAGTTCCCGAATCAGTTTTAAAACTTTTTCGCTGAAATAAACCAATTACTCACCAGAAAAAAGGTTGAGAGGAGAGCCTCTTACGGCTGTTTGATGTTGTAAAGTATGAGAATTATATACGGAGGCCCCTAAGGGGTAACCAAGGACAGCATATATGACCGTATATATACGTGGGTTCTTACTTAGAAGTACTAGTAATACATCCAAAACACATTCTTACATGTTCCTGCAACTAATCTATTCTTAGCTGCTTGTTTTCATCTCCAAACTAGCCAAAAAAGGCTAGACTACTGTACATCTTTTTTGTGTAGTGAGCTTTCAGCAACATATAAATCCGCTATGAGTCCTTCTACCAGTAATACAACCAAGTTTATATTTTATCTCACTAGGGCTATACCTTTTAGACTATTTGGTTCTTTTAGTTTTGTTAGTTTTTTTTATATAAGATTGTTAATTTTTGTTCTTACAAAAATTACAATGATTTTATAAATTAAGGTACTCTTCTCCTTTTATTTTGGGACAATAAACTTTCATTGATAAATAAACAAATGAACCTAATAATAACAGTGTACAAAACCTAAACCGGCTAATATATAGGCTAACTCTAAGAATATAATTAATAAAAACTATACAACAATATATGACACTTCAGAATATAGACGTTATACTCTATACATTAAAATTACCCATAAACATACAAGTGAGCCCGTCAAATCTCTTATATATTTGAAATATTCCATAACTCTCCTCTTTTACCCAAGTTATATAGACAACAAACATCACAAAAATGTTTTCATAATGCTAAAGTGTTGAACACTGCGACGTCTAGTTCACCAAACGTGGTGGTAACCAATCTTGTACACCAATAGCCTATACATGGAACACATCAAAACACAAAGCTCTTGAAACAACAACACCTTATACAAGGAAGCTTGTTGCCTTAGGGAAAAAAAAATCTCAACCATCATCCACTATAAGAAGTTGTTGATTTATCATATGTCATGAGCAAAAACTCCAATTTCACTCTCCGATCCAAACATCTTGCCATCAAAAAACGAACTGTTGGACATGATATCAAACAACCAAAATAAACTAGTGAGTAGGTGAGAAATAAAATGGCATGAACAAAAATGAACTAGAAGAAAAAACGGTGCCTTGACCGCCGCTTCATGGCCTAACTCCCCTTTTAGGTAAAAAACTAAAAACAACACAAATAGAGGGGAAACAAGAGAGAGAGAGAAGAGAGAATAATAGATTAAGCGGAGGTGGGGTGATGGGTTACCGAACCACCATTGAGGGGAAGACAACCTCCTTGACTGTCAGCTGGTTGGATGAGCGAGAGACTATACGAAACTTGTATCTAACACCAATAACCTCTTGGCATAATGATGAATTGAGGTGTCACCTGAATTACACCTTATTGGCTCTCAGAAGTGATGTGAATCTTGTTTAGTTAATTCTATTGGGCCCAAAGTTGAGACGGTTTCCCCTAAGGGGTTCTTGTACTCTTATTACTAGAGCTACTTGGTCATACCCACAACAAAAACAACAATAATAAGAGCAATTGGGCCTTCACATGTTGTGAAATAGAGATCCATGTCATCCAGATCCAGTAAACTAAAACGACTGTTAACAACCGGAAAATGTATATGCGATAATGTGCAAGATAAAATTTTAAATTTACAAAAACAAACACCGCAGAGAAGAAACAAAATCGCGGTTGTGCGATCGCTCAGCTCCACTGGTTGTGAATCTCTGGTAGAAGAAAAGGCTCAAATGATCAGAACACGAATAATCGCATCGATGTGAAGCGAGAATCCTCGAATTAGAAGCTCTATATGTATAGTCTCTTGCTCTCTCAGTATATGGCTACGCTTCCGCTCACACACAACTGCTGGTGTTGGTGGAGTACCGCGGAGTATGCTCACACCAGAATATGCTATTCTACTATCTTCATCACTCCCACTCACAGTTAGTCTAATTTCCCTTAACCGCTTTTAATTGTATTTCCCAATTTGATTTATCTTTCTTTTATTTTATTGCAACTCTTTATTGATGTGTTTCCATTCATCCAAATAGAAAACTTGGGCATTTCATTAAACGCTGATAGCTGATAGCTGATAGGATAATTATTGTGCAAAGAAAGCACCAGTTAATATGAACATATACTAACCATTTTTATTCAGTGTGACTTGTTTAACTTGCTATGTATTTATTTAATTTGTAGACTGAGATTGCAGCTTCAAATGAAAGTAAATGAAAAATTATTCACTTATCAAAGAGAGGCAGGGATGATGAAGAGAATGAGGGAATCTTTGAGTCGTTAGCATATTGAGATGGACACACCAACCTCGTAGTATGAGATAATCTTCGGATTGCATTATAAATTTCCATTTTGAGTATTCAATCTCTTGGATAAAACTTGCTCTACCTTAGGTGTTTTAAGGTGTGCTCGAGTTTTGGTTGTGCTAAAGCAGTTATGTCGTACAATGCTCTTTGCAATACACACCAGCTCTTACTGCCCAAAATGTGCCATGTGATATTTGACATTTAAATTTTCATCTGAAAAATTTCAGCAGCTTTATACAACTTAAAAATTTTACTATTATTTTTTTTATAGGGAAAAGCTATAGCACGTGTTCCTTTGCCAAGAAGTCTTTGAAGAAATCCAGAAGAGATAGACAAGAAGCAGTTGGAGATCTATCTGACTCAGACGACAAATTTGTTCAAAGTGACAAGTTAGACACTCCTCTTGATCCAGCTGGTCAGAACTCTAGCCCTCTACCATCCAGGAGTGCTGTGCTTCAAGCTTGCACAATAACTTCTGGTCTGATAGCTGCTTTAGGGATAGTGATTCGGCAGGTGCTCTTCCTTTTCTCTATTGCTTCATCAGTTCCCACTTTGCCCTTTTTTTTCCCAACTTTAATGATGCAAACATGATGATCTGTTCTTCCATGCACAACACTAGTCAGAAGAAGTTAAATTGAAATTTAAAATTATATTCTTTAGGACTGAGTTTTTAATTCCAGACAATTTTTCTGTAGAAAGGATAGTTCTCAAATTAATCACAGTTTGATTGAATTGTTGGCTGTGGAAATTTGCATAAAAAGGGATATTGTATTCATTTAGATTCCGCAACTTGCAGATCTCTCATGTTGCATCAGTGGAAGGATTGCCAATCTTGGACTGCTCGACAGAAGTATCATGTATTAAAACTCATTTGCTTCTTAATATTAATTTGTGGTTCAAACTACCGATGTTATTGTTTATTCAAGTACTGCTTTGAAATCCCAAATGCATAAAATGACTGTTCTCCTGAGACATGTTCAGTTACCATATACCAGTACTTTTGTTTGTGAAATGCACATGGCAATGTTAGATTTTCCAAGTGGTATTGAGGGGAAAATTATTGAACTAGGGGATTAACTATTTTGGAGCAAGGCTACATATGAATGGGTCTGTTTATTGTGACACTTTCATGAATGCTGACATGTAATCAAAATCATCTCATATTCTTTTATTGGTACTTGAAGGCTAACATGGCATAATTTTTTTGCCCTTTGCGTAAAAATGTCTGTTGCTTTGCCACCCATTAAGGAAATGCTTTTTCTTCTTCTTTCTGCAGTTGGTTTTGAGATGTGGCATCTTGAGTTGATTATAGGACTTGTAGTATTAATATCATCATGTCGCTATTTGCTATTGACAACATGGACAGATTTTGCCGAGTCTAGCGAAGCAGCCAATCAGCAGGTAATTGAACCAAGACATGGCTCTCAAAATGTCCTTTAAAATTTCATAAACTTAGTATTGTTGTTAGTGGAATGTCACTTCAAAATTGTATGTTCTAGAGATGGTAGTGAGTTGAGTAAAAAGTTAATGCTTTTGACTATAACCGACTCCTACTTAAGATATCTGTTCTTGCATGTCTGGTGCATGTCATTTTTGCGCTTGTGTCTGTATCAGTAGTCAGATGCTTTGCTGAACTCTTCAAATATTCTGCTTTCTGACTCAGGTCCTTAGCTCACTCCAGCCTTTGGATTACATGGTTGTTGCATTTCTTCCTGGCATTAGTGAGGTAGTTAAAATTGAGCTACTCTGCTGGGCTTGTTTTACATTTCTTGTTTATTTTCCATTATTTGACTGATATCGGATGTTAACATCTAAAATTCCAGGAACTACTCTTCCGTGGTGCAATTCTGCCACTTTTTGGAATGAATTGGAAGAGTGCTGCGTTGGCAGCCTTGATCTTTGGTGTTTTGCACCTAGGCAATGGTCGAAAGTATTCCTTCGCCATCTGGTACATATCTTTCTAGATTCTGCCTCATCCCCCTTTTCTGTCTCCTTCTCCCTACTTGTTGAAAATCGTATTGCTAACTTTAATTCCTTTTCCTATATTCTCCCCGTAGATCGCATCTATTTTTGCATTATAGTGTCATTAATCAATGATAAAATAACAAATTAAAAATTATTTGTGTTCCAGGGCAACCTTTGTTGGTCTTGCTTATGGATATGCTACAATTTTATCTTCGAGCATTGCAGTTCCAATGGCCTCTCATGCAGTGAACAACCTGATTGGAGGGCTATTATGGCGGTACTCATCAAACACATCAGCACAGAAATGAAATGAGGAATTGCCATCTTCACACAAACAAATCAGAGACCACCACAATCCATAAGGTTTGTTTGCAAATGCAGCAACTGTTGGCAACCCTGCTGTGTATTCACTGTGAAGGGGAAAAATTCAAGCTTCCACATTGATTATGGATCTTTGTTTATAATCATACATAGAACTATATCAAGGAATTTATTTTCCGTAAATAGCTAACTGTAATTTGTAACGGAAACGGGGTCACTCATTTACTGTTTACTAATTTGGAATTGTTAAGTCTCTATTTATAGCATATGGCCATATTTTAGCTTAGTAGTTAATACTCGACGTTCCGTTTCTGTTACCCTTTGAAGGGTATATTCCCCTAAAAATAAATACACGGAAACAAAATGGAAACCAAATCACACGCAATTTGTACGAATGGGCCACGCAGGAAGCTAATAAGGCTTAACAGCAGAGCTTGCCCTGCGCTTCGTTTCCTATTCCATCATCACCCCACCTCCCCCCCCCCCTCCTTTATATATATAGTGCTCCATTTCAACCCCTTTTTTTTATATTCCATCCATTCCATTTCTACTCTCGTATCTTCCTTCTTTCTTTTCCTCCTCATCTTCTTTCTTTGTTGATTGTTCCTCTTCCCCAAAAGTTTGGGTAACCACCAATTCACAAAGCTCCAATCTTGTTATGGCTTCGGTAAGCTCCGCCTACCATGTCATGCAATAAAAATCCATGATTTCAGACCAAGGAAAAAAAAACTTTTGCTGCGTACAATGGTTTCTTTGTCGTTTATGATGTGGAACAGGAGGAGTTTTTTATTATCATAATTTTTGTGAACGTGAAATTAATCGATTTTTTATTTTTTTTTGTATGGATATGCAGTATGAACAACAAGGAGGAAAGCCTCTACCCAAGTTCGGGGAATGGGACGTGAATGATCCTGCATCAGCAGAGGGGTTCACCGTTATATTCAACAAGGCCAGAGATGAGAAGAAAACTGGCGGAGGAGGATCAGGTCGTGTTTCGTCGCAGCGAAGATATGATTCGGGCAAGGATGAGGATAAATCCTCCAAGGTATCTTACATTTTTCTTTTTTTGCAATGATAGTATAATGTCCATTATGAAGCTGATCATGGTATACATATATTGCTTTGTTTTGGGTGCAGAAAAAGTGGTTTTGCTTCAAACCTTAGAAATGGAATGGTTAAGGATGTGTGTTTTGTACTACTCTGAATGATTATCATCAGTTCTCGGTTCCAGAGGCCCCCCCTGACCACGGAATATTGAAGAAATAAAAGAAAGTAGTTTGCAGCCTGCTCGAATCATCTTTGTAGCTCCGTAGTTGTTTTTCCCTCCTTTTTCCACCTAATGCATTTCATGAATCTAGCTACTTGTATGCACCAACCAAAATTTATGTAAATAGGTGAATACACACACACACACATATATATCAATGATATCGACGGCAATATATTTTCCAATTACGGGCGCATGTTGGTTCGTTAAACCTTCATTATGTTGGCAATTTTACGTCTTTCGTCATTTAGCATGAGGCCATAAGCCATCTTTTTATGAAGGCATCTTTTGATCGTTCTTGTTGGTTTAAGACAAAATGTGATTTCTTTACACCATCCGAATTTGAATCTTCAATACATTGCCTCCTATAATTAGAGAAGTGCGGTGCCTACTTCTTATTAGTTTAATGTTCTGCTAATAGCTATCTACTACTGTGAAGGTTAGAGGTTGAAAATTTTAGTGTCGTAATTGAAGAAATAGAAGTTACTTTTTGATACCAGTGTCTTGAGAGTTTTAGATTGCTTGGGTACTGTAGTCAAAGTTAATTGCTAAAGAAACTCGTCTCTGCTCGGTGCACCGTATTTTGTGGTTTGCCGTTTGATTTTGGTATCTAATCTTTGGTATAACTTTAAGTATAGTTATATTTGTTATTTATTAAAATAATTTTATAAAATATAAATTTGATTAATTCTACCGTTGAATTAACACTAGTTATTACATATATCTTTTGCGTCAAACTTTAAAAACTTTGAATGTAAATAAAGATGTGATTGAATATATATTATTTTTGTATTATGTGAATTTTGATGTATATAAAAATATATGTAACAATTTTAAATTAATGTAAAATTTTATAGGCATAATCTATAAGATATGACCTTTGTAGATTTTTTTAAAAAGAATTAAATGAATAAAAATTATTAAATGGTGTAGTACTAACTAAAAGTTACATTGGTGTAATTTGATCTTAACCCTTTCTATTTACCAATATAAAGTTGTTGGACAATTCTAACCATTTCCTTGATCACATGTCCTCCTACTTTACCCTTCTAAATTAATCGCAAAACACCCTCCATATTCAAGAGCGTTTTTTGTTTTTATAATTTTGCAAAATATTTAACATTTGAATTAAAAAACATGGGTTGGCAGGCACTGTCAAGCCTGCAAAAAAAGTACATTTTTTTATTTAAATTCTTATGGTATAGATTTTTAAAAAGTTTTATTTTCATTTGTAAGATACTTTTATTACAAAGTTATAAACTAATTATATTATCACTTTTTTCAAAAGTGGAGTATTGCCAATTTTTGAAAAAATAAAAGGTATTTTAACATATTTTCTTTAAGTATTTTTTTAAGTTGTATTTAACACTTATTTTTCTTTAATAACAAACATTTTTGTTTTAAGCCAATTCAAAACATACTCATAATCAATCTGACTTCAAACTAATATTTTTCTTAATTTTTTAATAAAGATTTAAGAATATTTGTTAGCAAAATTCATTAAAAAAAATTGGAAAAAAAAGTGAAAATATCAAGGCGTCAAACTTTTAACTCAAAAGCAATTGTTGCTTTGGGACATATCATAGTTGAAACCAAAATCATGATGAAATACTTTTAGAATTATGTTATTTGTATTTGTTTTATATGAAGTATTATGCCTATTTATCCGTCATTTGCTATGTATAGGATTTAATGGGTCAGAATTTCACTAAGATCTCATTTAATCATAGACATAAATGTGAGTCAATGATGTGACCTATATAAAATAAATATTGAAAATAACATTTTTCATGTTCACAATTAACTTCATGGCTAAACATGTGCGGATCAGCAGACTTTAACGGAATTAGCTTAGTGAATAGAGTGATTGAAAACGCTCACCCAAAATGCACTTTTTACTTGAGCACCATTCAACCCAATTATTTCTCCTAACGAGGATGAGTAGGGCAGTACGTAGCCCGTGACCACCGATCATGCATTGATTATCTTTATTGGACTTAAAACGACCCATCAAGTAGCAATGAATACCATGGTGGTTTCTTCGAAGAGATGCACACTTTCCCTGTTTGGCCCCTAGTAGACCCGAATTGTATTTAATAGGAGGAAAATGCTCCATCAAAGCAAGGGTGTGTCAATCGAAATCTTAGGTAAGTAGAAGAATAAAATAAAAATATAAAATGTAAAATTGTAATATTTTTTTATCCATTTGTCACTTTTATATTTTAAGTATATTAAAAAATAATTGTGTTTAAATACACTATAAACAAGATTATATGATTTTAAAATTTAAATTAATATATTAACAACTAATATATGAAAATTTGTTTACATTTTATCATTCTTCTCTTCTCAAGTGAATTGCACAATGTGTGGTAAAAGACTGAGAAGGTGGAAACAATTTTTCACTCTCCAGGTAGAATAATTGTTAATATAACACAACCACCTTTTTCTAATAGACGAACTGTTACTGTTACTATATGCTAACATGAAACTTGTCGCCAACCAACTTCTCCCACAATTTTATTACACTGCCTCATCTTTTATGAGAGGGTTATAAATTTATTTCAAAACTTATTTATCGTCAAATAAAATTCTCACTCAATTTGAAATAGCGAGGACTGCAGGAAGCAGCTAGCAGAGCTCTTGACAGAGATTATGTTGGGATGACTAATCAAAGGATTATACCAGCTATAGTATTAATTAATAAATTAAATCAAATATTTAGGAAAAGTATTTACCCCCTATTAATTCCTAAACACAATTAGACTTTTGCTTGAGTTGGTAAACTCTAATGTTTTCAAAAGTTATGATATTTATATTTATTTTATATTGGACATTATGTCGACTTATAATTTATTCATTTAAATAATTGCTCATCTTTTCATTTTAGTATCTTTTTAAGATAATCGTCCACTTTTTTAAATTTAAACCATATTATTTATCTTTGTTTTGGTGTATCTCTATTCAATGAGAGTAATGAAAAAGAAATATAGTAATAGATAAAAAAATTAATATAAATAATTTTATAAAATACTATTAAATTTTACTAACTTAAAATTTTTTTAATTATTTTTTTAATACCCATTCAAAATAAAAAATAATAGAGTATCTACTATTAAATGTAATCATCTAATTTGAGCAAGAATGACGACATTTCTCTTTTTTACGGCCAGAGTACAGAAGCTAACGCGTCCTTAAGATACGTGCCACGTATACATAGATATTATTAAATTCTGCCTTAATCAATCGCTGTCGTTGATGGATACATCATGACATCCTAATTTGGTGAACATTCCCTCCTCTAATTTAGTATATGTAAAGTAAGCTAACTAGGAACCATATATCAGCCAAAATACATTCTACAATTTACAATTGGAGCATCAATATTTAATCGCACAAAGAATATCCATAATTCCATATCCAAGGCCTCGTTAATTAGTTTAAGTTTATTTTTTATATACACATCAGAAAATTGAAGACAAGGCTATATAATGCCTAATAAAAAAAAAATACTTGCTGAGTCAGCTAACAACGCCGAAGTAAAGTTGGCGAAGAACTGGTAAATTTCACTTAACTAATAACTAAATATTTTTATTTATGATCTTTTGTTGATACCTCTATACTTTCTGATTTTCATATACATGCACCCTCCACTTAAGATGATATTACAAGTCACTCTAAGACTAATTTAACGGTGAAGAGTTGTGTAGTGTAGTATAAGTAAAATCATAAATCATAAATTTAAACCTAATTGTAAAAAAAAAATAAAAAATAAATCTTAAGAGACACCATATAAGAATAAATATGTGTACACGCACATGTGGGTGTATATATATGTATTATAGACTAAATCTGACAAAGACAGACTCGATGTATATGTTGAGATGACCCAACTAAGACGTTCAACCTAATGACATATTTACCTCACTTAAAAGGTTTGTGAACATTACAACATTACAAAACCCTACATAAGTGCATGTGAATGTGTTAGGACTAGCCCAAATGGGCTTCCAAAAGACTCCACGGATCATGGGCCAAAAGCCTAATCCGTCTCCTCAAGAGAGCCATCACAGAACAAAGATAAGGATCTAGACCCAAGGAGAGATCTCCGGCACCAAAGAGGAAAATTCAGGGTATCGGAGAAATCCCTGGAAATCTCTCTGCCCATCCTGAGCAATCCTTGAATATAAAAGGAACCATTCACCAAGTACGAACCAGAACCCTTTTTTATATACATTTCTCACTCTAGCAACCTATTAATTATTTGGGCGTTGAAGTGCTTGCAGGTACTCCTGCCACCACCTTGGAGATCCGTCAAGGAGTAAAGAACATTACAAATATCCTAACAGTCACGTTTAGACTATAAAAGAGCAACTCTTACTACTACATAAAATATGTTCTATATATCACATCATTATCACCTCTATACTAAATATATACTGACTTAGGTGTGATTTTTGTTGATAGTGTTGGGCCAGTCAAAAACCATCAAGTGCTAGCATCTAAGGGAATTCTTATGCCTTGAACAAAGTAAAACTTACTAGTTATCTTTGTCTAACAGAATTTTCAGTAACCATATCTCTCTTGATTGGAATTTGTACCTAATGCTATATCGTATTCTAGAACAGTGATGCTACATGTACACCCCAAAATGATACACCATACATACACTCGTATTATAATACAGTGTGCCCCTCAAATAATTGTCCTGTCCACTTTCTCTCCCACTCTCAGCCACACGCGTATGAACTCACGCACATCAGAAAACCTTCCCGCTTCCACTTCCTTCTGTTTTCTCTCTTCTCTCTCGTCACTCTCATCTATCATCACTATCATCCTTCGTTCTTTCTTCACTCTCGTCATTGCCATCTCTCATCCCCCTCTTCACTCTCGTACTCATATAAAAGATTGTGCATTCAAATCACATATATCAGATTCTGCACTAAAATCTGATATGTTTGAATAAAATCACAGTGCTGTGAACAAGTGCTTAATGTTTGTGCACAAGGTCATATAATGTTTGTGCACATATTCATATAATGTTTGTGCACTAAAAATCTGATATCATAATCTACAAAAATACTTAACTATGCATTAAGTAATATGCATAGATGTAAAATTTATGCATTAGAATGTATAAAAGTGTGTGTACACATGTATGTGAACTAATTTTTATAAACTTTGTCCACTAAAAATGTATAAAGATTGTGAACTTATTTATGTTTGAATAAAATCACAGTGCTGTAAACAAGTGCTTAATGTTTGTGCATAAGGTAATATAATGTTTGTGCACATCGTCATATAATGTTTGTGCACTAAAAATCTGATATCATAATCTGCAATATTACGTTGCGCACTCTATTCAGATTTCATATTCTGTAACATAAACCCTTACCACCATTGTTAAAGATAGATTTCATCTATTTTAAAAAGAAAACCAGCATTTTATCATCTTAATTCCATTTTAATCAAATTTGACATGATAAGAGGATGAAGATGAGGAGGATGAGGAGGATGAGAAGGATGATGATGATGAGAGGATGAGAGGATGAAAGAATGACGAGGATGACGATGATGAACATAACAGAACAAGGGTTGAAGATGAGAGGATGAGAGGTTGAAGATGATAAGTGAAAACGATGGCGAGAACGGGGTTCAGGGTTGGGCGCGCATTGTGTATAATTATACGTTTTACGTATAATCATCATTAATTACGTATAAAACCGTATAAAAGATGGGTGTATTTACGGGTGTATCATTTTAGGGTGTACATGGAGCATTTCTAATTCTAGAAAACCAATCTCATTCGCTAGACCCAACTTTATAGCTTTAGTTGATCGATGTCGATACATCCACAATCGTAATTTCCACCCCGAAGCTTAATTAGAATCGGACATTTAAAATCATATTATTTTTAGATAACTAAACCATACTATAGTAGCTGTCAACAATTTCTATGAAAGGAAGGAGTCGAAGTTAATTCTACTGTTTTATAGCAAAGTAACAAAAGTAACACATGTAGTGAATATTACAGTTGGGTGAGGTTGAACATACAATATTATATCTCCATATATAAATTTCTCAACCTCCGGTGCCAGGGATGTGAATTGTTACATACATAGGCATCTATATCAATATTACACACACTACTTTTTAAATAAAAATTTGTCAAACATTATTTATATATGAATTAAGAAAATATTAAATTTATTTTTTAAAAGTTTACTTATTATTTTTTATATTCTCAATAACACTTAATTACTGTAACATTAATTTTATCTATCCACCCTATGTTTTTGTACTTAATAAAATAATTTTTTTGCGTTTTAATGAAAAACGACAATGGGTATTTAACGCAAGAGAACCGAATTCCGTAATAACGGACCGACATCCCCCTATTAATTGAAGCAATGGCAACATAGATATGCAGAAATTCAGCTTCACGCAGAATTTGTGAAAAAGTACTGTAACAAGAGAAGGAGATGATGCTACACGCACCATGCAGCAGCAGCAGCACCACCACCGGCCTTGCAGCAGTTGCTAGTGTGATCATCTCATGCCTCGGTTTCATCATCACGCTCAAGCACTTCATCTCCCTCGCCACTTGGCTCTTCACCGTCTTTCTCAGACCCGAGAAGGACCTCATCAGAACCTACGGCTCCTGGGCCATGGTCACCGGAGCCACCGACGGCATTGGGAAGGCCCTGGCCCACCAGCTAGCTCAGCGGGGACTCAACCTCGTCCTCGTCAGCAGGAGCACCAAGCGTCTCGAAACCGTCGCTTCGGAAATCCAAGCGGAGCACCCTCACCTGCACGTGAGGCTGATCCAGATGGACTTTTCCGGCGACTTGTCGGACGGTCTCCGGCTAATAGAGGCGGCGGCGCACGATCTGGACCTGGGCGTGCTGATCAACAACGTGGGGGTGACGTACCCGGGGGCGATGCTGTTCGACGAGGTGGAGGAGAAGGTGTGGATGAAGGTGGTTAGGGTGAACGTGGAAGGGACCACGAGGGTGACGAAGGCGGTGTTGCCGGGGATGTTGAGGAGGAAGAAGGGTGCCATCGTGAACATTGGATCAGGTGCTGCGGTGGTTGTGCCTTCGCATCCTCTCTATACCGTCTATGCTGCCACTAAGGCGTAAGATTCAGAAATATTGTTATTTTGCATGCTAATTTTTAGTATAGAGATTAAGTTTCTTCTCTCATTATCTATCGTAAAATTCATATTCACATTACATAATATAAATCTAAATTTTATTATATATATATAATATAAAAGATTTAGTGTTTACATTAAAATTTAATGTATAAATAACATTTTTTTTAATCTACCTATTAGTCTCATCGCTCTGGCCGTCTCCCTCCTCTCCTCGTCTCCGCATCATAGCTCATAAATGCTAATATTTAAGCAAAACCAACTTATACTCACTCGATAGTTACTCTCACTTTATGGTTTAGTTAGAAATACTAGATAAAAGACATTAATGTTTATACATATATTAAAAATCTCCACATGATAGCTCATAAATGCTAATATTTAAGCAAAACCAACATAAACTCACTTGATAGTTACTCTCACTTTATGGTTTAGTTAGAAATACTAGATAAAAGACATTAATGTTTATACATATATTAAAAAAAATTAAAAAATGTCTTTAAGACCATATACTTATTAATGATTTAATAATAATTTTTAAATTTTTTTTGTTATATTTAATGTATTAAAATATTTATTTATTTAATACTTTTTTTTTATTAAATTCTTAGTGAACACCATATGAATACTTGTTAAAACAGTTTTACATTTTCATTTAATTTAATTATGTAGTATCTACTTTGAAGAAAAAAATATACGTAATTATGTAGTGATGCATTGATAGTGTAAAACATTAAAAAATCTCTATATATTATTAATTTTGAAAACATAAAAATTAAACTTATAGATAATAAATTAACTAGATCCATTTTATTCTACTCTTTGGGGTAAAAGTGTTTCTATATATTTTTTATTTTCATATGTTAACTATCACTAATCTACTCACTCTTAGAATATATTATATTATTTTTAAATTTTTTTATATTGTCTATAAAAGTGACTTTTTGTATTTTATTCTAACAATTATCTTATACTTATTTTTAAAATACTCAAACTAAAAATTAAATCAAACCGACCCAGTTGACGGTGACAGTGGAATGGCCAAATATGGAAGGCAGAGCAAGTACAAGGGATGATAGTGGCAATTTCTTGTTATTATTAAATGAAACTGTACTAAACACAGTACATTTTGAATTTTTAAATATTATTGCCAAAAATTTCTCAGGACTTTTGATTATTCCTTTGAAAATTTTAAAATATGATTTGGGGTATGTTGTTCAATGACTGTATTTTGTATTTAAATTTCTCAAATTTTATAAAAAAAAATATATTTATCTGTGTTATACTTATCGAAAATAAATTATTCAAAAATCATGAGTTAATTCATCGAAGTAATTTAACACATATAATCCACACATCCACTCTATTTTTTTTCTCCTTTTACATAACGAGTGAAACATGCAGTTACGTGGATCAGTTGTCAAGATCTCTGTATATGGAGTATAAACAATATGGGATTCACGTTCAATGTCAGGTTGGTGCAGTATTTTCTTTTATGATTGTTTATTATGTTTTTTAAGATAATTTTTCGTCATAATGATATCTATAAAAGATAATTAAGTTATTGAAAAACAAAAATATCGTTACTTGAACCGGAAGTTAAGGGTCCATTATTTCTATATGCAAAAAAAAAAAAAAAAAAAAAAAACTTGCATGTGAAAATTTTTGCACATTTATATTTATGAGATTTTCAAAGCAAATTTAGGTTATTGCAACCCGAATTATCATTTTGCAGATGTGGTCGTTGTGCTTTATCTGACTCATTATCTAGTTTGGCACACAGCTTTGATTTGACAACTTAATTTGGGATACAATACCTGAATTAGCTTTCTTCTTCTTCTTCTTTTGATTGTCCATAAATATTGTTTAAACTCTTCACATATTGTTAAAATTTGAGAGTGAAAAGAGTGTTATACCACCGAGAAAAAGAGGGGGGGGAAAGTGAATGAGACTATTAAGATTAGAGAGTAAAATAAAGTGAAGAAAGAAGCAAGTCAGTGTTTTGAGTAACAGAGTAGGAGTGCTGGAATGGATTGAGCAATAGTACTTTGAACCTACAACTCAAATTAAGTTGTCAAATTAGAGCAATGCATCAGATGAGGCCGGGCGTCAAACAGAGCAGCGCCTTATTGGCCACATCAACAAAAAGATAATTCGGGTTACAGTAACTTAAATTTACTTTAAAAATCCCATATAAGTGTTAGTGTGCAAAAACTCTCGCATATCAGTAATATTCCTATTTTTATCCCATATTGAGATAAAAAAAAAATTCGGAAGTTAAACGAAAGATTAAAGCAGAAAACTTACATGTTGACTATTGACTAATATTGAATAATGACTATACACTACTAATACCTGGTTTTGAATGGAGGTACCACTGTATGTTGCAACGAAGATGGTATCGAACGTTGCATCTATAAAGAGAGATTCACTTTTCGTTCCAACACCAGATGGTTATGCAAGAGCCGCGATTGGTGAAATTGGACATGAGCCAAGGTGCACACCTTATTGGGCCCACTCAATCCAGTGGTTCTTCGCTCGCTTAGTCCCAGACCCATTACTTGATGCTTGGCGCTTCTCCATTGGTATGAGCCGCAGGCAGCACGAGAGATCAATTAACCACAACATTCATCCATCATCACTAGCATATTAAGAACAACACAAAATAACATGTCTATAATCAATTATGGCAGCTATTAGTTTCACTTGAAAATTAAATATGTTAAACTGAAAGCTACTCTAATTAGGGTCAAATTAGTCTTGGGTAAAAAGGGGTGAAATTTTCGTTGATTAAATTTATAAGTAAAATTAGACCCTAAATTTTTGTGCCCTTATTTAGAAGTGATGGTTCTCAATTAAGAATAAAGGATGGGGAAATTAAAGTAGACGGTGGTATTCACCAGCAGGTCTGATGTTGTCCCACAAAGTTCGGACAGAATTATATCATGCTTCTTGTAATTGTATCCTTTACATTAACCCTTAATTAAAAAACAAATTATTCATTATTATGATATAATCAGCCATTAGCCTCGAGCCAAATGATGAATTGGACTCCACAACCTCTTTTATCTTTTCGGTTTCTTGCCTTTCAATACTTCTTTCGTTCATATATCTAGGGCCCAAGCACGCGCAGGGTGCCTGCTCCTTTGTTTCAGGGGATTATTAGGGTCACTAAAAAAATGTTTATTCTTTTTTAAAAAAATCATTATTTTACTTGGCCCCAAAATTTTTTGAGGAAAATGTTATTTGTATTTATTAGATATGATACATGATTCATTAGTCATTTAGTTTTAAGTGAGATTTTAATGAAATTTATACTTTATTAAAATATTTTTTTAATACTTTATCTGTTCTGTTTTAATAGTTTATTTTTTACATTTAAGGGTTTTAAAATGATTTTTTATTTACTATATCTAGATGTAATTACTTTTTTTTACTATTCATACCTCTTGTCGCAGTAAAACATTTATTAGTATAATAAATGTAAAGAGAATAATACATGTATCGAAAATATAAATTTATTTTTTTAAATAGGAATAATTTTATCAATTTATATTATTTTATGCATTTACTGAGATTTTTTTTACCTTAATATGTGTTGTGTTTAATTTTAAACAATTAAAATGGAATCAATGAAGTAGTAAATAGTACATTAATATAACGTCTCATGATTAATCAGGAATGCTGTACCGAGGGGGTAATATGGATCCTAGAGCTTCTCTGCCGCTTTTGGGTCATCGAGGCGGGTACCTGCAAGGACTCCGACGCTCAAGTCAGTGAAGGTTTGAGATAATAGTAAAGTTTCGGGTGTTGGGTTCTGAGCATACCTGATGTGTCGGTTAGGTTTAAATACCTGGATGGCGTCCGTGATTTTCGTTGTTTCGAGGATCTTTCCATTAATTCCTCCTTCGGAGATCACAACGAATTTTTTGCTGGGGAAAGCATATCTTGGGACGAGAATCTTGCTAGCCATTGGGGAACTGCGCGAGTCGGGTCGGGTTGATCCGCGGACCCTCCGAGTGATGCTCATGGGCAGGTTTCGGGGCCGGGTCGATTCGCGGACCCTCGGTTATGATCTTAACAGATGGGCCTTCATGATTCCAATCCATAATAGGAACCCCCAGCTCCGGGCGAGCGTGAAATTCCATGGTCCGAGATGTTTTTATTTGTTGTCAAGGATAGTTTCACGGAGGGGCCTCCGCAAGGCGTTGTGGTGGTAGCAGGGTTTTTCTCTTTGGAGGTTGTACGACGGGACTTGCATATTGCTAAAGGAAATTGGGCCACTCGTTTAGGGACACGTGTATGAGCCGAAGGGCGTTTGAGTTTCCCCAGTGGGTGTCAGTTTTTGCAATGATGATTTGGAGGGGAATCTCTTGGGTTTCCACCATTCCAAATCCTGAAGTCACTTTACCCTTTGCCCTTCTTATTTCTTTGGCTTCCTTTAGACTTCTCTCTTCTTTTTTTTTTTTTGTGTACTGTGTATATCAGTTGAATTTTCTCAAGGCTTTGCGCGTTTTCAGATGATGAATACAATTCTGCAAAAGTTTGCTTATTTATGACTTAGTTCGTGCCTTTCGATTTTTCGGACCGAGCTTACAATTAAAAATGATTTTGTGGCTCTCGGTTTCATTACCGGACTTCATTATGCTCTGCGGATTATTGTCGACGCCAGAGTGATGAGTTCGGTGGAATTTTTCAGCAGTTTATTAAGTGTTTGCCAGTAAGATGTATTTTGAATCTGCATGTTATTTCATAAGGGCTTTGTGGCCTGAATAATCAGTACAATGGTTATGCAAGATAAAAAATGTAGAGATTATAGTCAACTATCTTATTAATAAATTACAAATTATAAAACATCCTCAGGTTGGCTACGTTCTATGTTCGTGGGATCTCTTTCCCGTTGACGTATGATAGCTTGTACGCTCCTCGACCGAGTTCTTCTATCACTATGTATGGGCCCTCCCAGTTAGGATGTAACTTGCCTTGTCCTGGTGTCTTAATGTCGATATTTGCCCTTCGCATAACGGTGTCTCTCAGAGAAAATCTCCGCAGAATTACTGAGGAGTTGTATCTCCGTATGACTCTCTTTTTGATGGCTTCTTCTTGTATGTGTGCTTCGTCCCTGTATTCCTTAACATGGTCTATTTCCTCAACCCTGGCTTGATCGTTATTTTCCGGGGAGAAGAGTTATATCCTGGGACTTGTTTCACCGATCTCTACTGATATCACCGCTTCACTTCCGCATGCCAACTGAAGGGAGAGTATGATGTTGTTGAATGGGGGTGGTCCTGTAAGCCCATAAGACTCTTCCTAGCTCGTTCGCCCATAGTCCTTTTTGCTTCGTCTAGTCTTCTTTTCAGTCCTTTTAGTATGACTTTGTTGGCAGCTTCGGCTTGGTCGTTGGTCTGAGGGTGTTCCACGGATGAGAAATGGTGTTTGATCTTGAAGCCCTGTAAGAATGTTGTCAATTTCTTGTCCGTGAACCGGGTCCCATTGTCGAAGATCAGCATTTCCGAGATGCCGAACCTCGTGAGGATATTATTCCACACAAATCTTATGCATTGGACAGAAGTGATTGTTGTCAGGGGTTCAGCTTCAACCCAATTGGTGAAGTAGTCAACCACCACTATGATAAACTTTCTCTGGCCTATGGCTTGCGGGAACGGTCCAGTATGTTGATTCCCCACTTTTGGAATGGCCATGAGACCGCCATGCATGTCAGTTCCGCGGGATGAGCTATGTGGAAGTGAGCGTGTTCTTGACATCTTCTGCACTTTTTGACGTAGTCTGCGGAGTCTTTCTAGAGGGTAGGCCAATATAAGCTTACTTAGAGTATTTTCAGGGCAAGGGTTTTTCCTCCTATGTGGTGACCGCATGATCCTTCGTGTACCTCTTCTAAGACGTAGGGTATCCTTTTTTATTATAAACACTTAAGAAGAGGTTGGGACACTGATCTCCTATACAGTTGTCTGCTTATAAGGGTATACCTGGCGGCTTCTCTTCTGATTCTCTTATCTTCAATCTGGTCTGACTTCTTTTCGTGGATTATTTTAATGAATGACGAGGTCCAATATTCCGGCTAGATTCCTTGTGATTCAATTTGGTTGACCCCGATTGCGACAGAGGGGTGTCAGAGGGTTTCTTGTATGAGGGTTTTGTTGTTGCCCCCCAGTCGTGTACTTGCTAGCTTTGACAAGGTGTCTGCTCTCTCGTTCTCTTTCCTTGAAACATGTTTGATTTCTTAATTTTGTGAAGAGGATAACATTTTCGTAACTAGTCTCAGGTATTGCTGCAAGTGGGCATCTTTCGCTTGATATTCTCCTTTTACTTGTGCAACCACAGTTTGTGGAATCACTGCAGACTACTACCTTTCTTGTTTCGTCGTCTTTGGCCAGGTTAAGACTTGCAACCAGCGCCTCATACTCCACTTGATTATTTAAAGTTGAGAATTCGAATTTTACGGCCATTTCCAATTGTAGACTGTTAGGACCTTCCAATAATATTCCTGTTCCACTTCTGCGGATGCTTGATGCTCTGCCCACATATACTGTTTTGATTTCAAATCCTCAAGGGATTCAATTGTAGTACAGCGGATGGGTTGTTGTCCTCTAGGAGTTGTGATAAATATCCATTCTTGAGTTTGTTAATTAAACAATATGGTGGTTAGTTTGTAAATTTAGTTTTAGAACAAATAAAGTAAAACAAAAAATAAAATGATAACGAATTAGAAGTAGATAAGGAAGCTTGCTGGGAATTGAATCATATTATAGTTTTCATATATCTATTTACTCAAAGTATATGAATTATCAATTCTTTGATTCCTTGCCACCAGTTCTCATCTTACTCATCTCTTTCAAGCACGAAAAGATCATTCAGTTTCCATTATTATTTTGCTGATGTCTCGCACAATCTAACAAAGCAAACCGATATAATTTCAGGTGTTAAAACGACTAATGCCTAACTCTATGTATAGCAATTAGGAATTAGATGATTTGATATAGTTCCAACTTAACGAATGCAGTTTTCACTCACAAACAATCAAGTTTCGAATCATGCTTTAGGTAGCTAAGCTAAAACAAGCATTAAGTACAATATCAATCATGTAAATCATAGAAATCAATAGATTCGTATATAAAAGAGTTAATATGGATACAATCAAACCATAATACTCATCAAATCCCAACAAAAAGAGGATTAAATATCCATCTTACAAGAAGAAATCAAAGAACAAGGTGATGGACACTCACCATGACACTGACATGTTCTCACGCTGCCATGGTAAGTGTCGCCGTGCTCCTTGATAGCTCTTGGCTCCTTCTCCAACTTCTTCTTCGAAGTCTTTTCTCTCTGTCAGAATATGTAAAGTGATGGATCTGTTCTGAATGTTTCTCTCTATTGTAGCTCCCGAATCTGTGAGTTGAGGCTCTATTTATAAAGTTTTTAGGCTTAGTCTACTGAGCGGATTCAAGGGACCGCTGAGCGGTTTCAAGGCAGTTTGGATTTTCTTCGTGTCGAAGTTACTTCACCTTTAAGCAATCTCTTTAGGAATAGTGGTCACTGAGCGACTCTATGAGGGCACTGAGCGGCCTGAATCTTCAATTAGTCATTCAGTTCTTCTTGCTTCTAAGCCCTTTGCTCCATGCCTCTTATTCTTGTAGGAATTTAACAAGAATTATTTTATTTCACTCATATGCATCCATTCTCTTGAACTATACTAAATTTATACAAAAGTGGAGAAATTGGTTAGTGAATTCATATTAAACAATGCAGATAAGTGTTATTTTAACCTATGAAAATACCAGAATATGACACTTATCACGTGTCCATGTATTTGAATTCACGGACGTGTTGTTTCCAGTGAATTCAGCGATGAAATCGGCCATGGCTTGTGCCTTGATCACGATCCATGGTTCATTCTGAATGTTGAACTCAGAAAGTTCCACCGATTAGGCAAGCATTCGTCCCGCCAAGTCGGGTTTGTGGAGCACTTGTTTGTTTGGTTGATTTGTTTTGACTACGATGTGATGGGATTGAAAGTATGGTCGTAATCTTCTAGCAGAGTTGAGTAGAGCAAAGGCTAATTTTTCTAACTTCTGGTATCTTAGCTCTGCTTCGTGCAGAACTTTACTGGTAAAGTATACGGGGAGCTGATTTTGCCCTTTTTTCTTTCACCAGTGCAGACTCCACAGTTTCTTCGAATGCGGAGAGGTACAAGAATAACTTTTCGCCTTTTTTGGTTTAGTTAGGATGGAAGGTTGTGACGGGTAGGCTTTGAATTCATTGAAAGCTCGTTCGCACTCCTCCGTCCCTTCGAAAGAATTCATCTTCTTCATAAGCTTAAAGAAGGGTAGAGCTTTTTCTGCAGAGGATGTCGCGAACCTGTTAAGTGACGCTATCCTTCCCGTTAGGCCCTGTACTTCTTTGATTGTGGTTGGAGGTCTCATGTTCATGATGGCTTCACATTTTGCAGGGCTTACCTCGATTCCCCTTTGTGTTATCATGAATCCCAAGAATTTTCTTACTTCCACTGCAAAGGCACACTTGGCCGGATTTAACCTGAGGTTATTGTGGCGTAGGGTACGAAAGACTGTATCCAAGTTAGAGGTTATATTTGCTTTCGCGGAGGATTTGACTATCATGTCGCCCACGTAGACTTCAATCAGATCTCCAGTCAGGTTTGCGAAGATTTTATCCATCATTCTTTGGTAAGTGGCTCCTGCATTTTTTAACCCAAATGGCATTACTTTGTAAAATTAATTGCCTATAGGTGTTATGAATGCAGTTTTCTCAACATCTATATGGTGCATGGGGATTTGGTTGTACCCCGCGTAAGCGTCTAAGAACGTCAAGAATTTGTATCCAGAAGCTGAGTCGACAAGGATGTCGATGTTGGGGAGGGGATACGGGTCTTTGGGGCATGCTTTGTTAAGATTTGTGTAGTTCACACACATCTTCCATTTCCCCTAGTTTGGGAACCATTACCACGTTGGACAACCATGTAGGCTACACAATTTCTTCTATGAAACATGCCTCTGTCAGTGCTTACACCTATTTCTGTACCTCTAGAGATTTTTTTCTGAGCTCATTTTCCTTCTTTTCTGTCTCATTGGCTTTGTTCCAGGTATGATGGCTAATTTGTATGCCATAAGCGTTGGATCGATCCCGAGCATGTCAGATGTGGTCTACGTGAATAAGTTCGCGTTTTGGCGAAGGGTGGTGACAACTTGATCCTTTTTTTGTTGGGTAAGGTTTTTATTGATGAAGGTAACCTGGTCAAGGTTAAGACCTATCTGAATAGGTTGTAATTCTCCCTCGGGTTCTGGTCTCTCCCGCTGGGGAGGATTCACAGTGAAGATTTCAGTCAGCATCACCTGTGATGACCGAGGCTTGTTGCTTCGCAGACAACTTGGTGAGCTCTGTACCTAGAGGCTGGTATTGTAACATCTCCTGGTGGTTGCTTGGTCTCTGCATAACGTTGCTACTTAATTATCCATAGTCAGAAACTTCATCGTTAGGGCGGCAGTGGATATGACAACATTGATTATGTTTAACGTGGGTCTTCCTAGAATGATGTTGTAAGCTGAAGGCTTATCAACTACCAAAAAGTTCACCCTTTCTAGATATAGGGAAACATATCCATCTAGAGTGACTGTTTCCCTGGAAAAGCTCACTAGATCTTTTGGGTAGTACTCGAGATCTGAATTTTTTAAGCCCAATTGGTTGAAGTAACTTTTGAAAATAATGTTCGTGGAGCTCCCTTTGTCTAACAAGACTCTTTTGACTGCAGCATTTACCAGGGTGGCTGAGATCACCATTGGGTCATCGTGCATTAGGGTGGTGTGGGCGAAGTCTTCTCTAGTGAAGGTGATGTCAGGGAAATTTCTAGTTCTGCGGAATTTGTGGCCTGCCTTCTTTCCAAGGCGTAACACCTCTTGGAGATGTATTTTCCTTGCTGACTTGGTGGAACCTCCTCCTACAAATCCACCAGTTATTGTATTGATTACCCTGGTAGTTTCTGTTCTCCTGTATTCTCTATCCCGTCGATCTTCGGGATAATCTTCCCTTCTACGGTTATCTTTGGAGTAGTTTCTCCTTTCTAAATCTCTGGTTTCCATTTTTCTTTTCCTTTCTTGTATAACATATATTTCAAGCTTACCTCCGCGGACCCAAGTTTTGACTTTGTCTTTCAAATTTATACAGTCTTCTGTGATGTGACCGTATGAGTCGTGAAAGACGCAAAACATGGTGGTGTCTGTCCCTGGCTGCAATCGGATTGATTTTGGCCTTGGGAACCCGTCTTTATGCTGAATTTCTTGATACAGCTGTGTGAGTGATATGGTAAGAGGAGTGTAGTTTGTGTACTGTCCTTCCTTGACGATCCGCGGTCTTTCAATCTGTGGGCGGTCCATCCGCGTTGGTTGGTTGAACTTTCTCCTTGGGCCTTCTCCTCCCTCTTGGGTTCCCTCGTAGGTAAGGTCGCTTTTTATGGCTTGCATGCCCTCTTCTTGATACAGGTACTGTTCATCTTGTTCTTGTATCTCTATTAAACTCCGCAGAGGTCTCTTGGATAAGTTCTTTGCGAATGGGCTTCCTTTCTTGAGCCCATTAGTCAGGCCCATCAACACTGCCTATGGTTGTAAGTCCTCGACTTGGGTGCATTCATCATAGAAATGGTCCAGGTATTGACGGAGGGATTCATCTCCTCTTTGTATCACACCTAAGAGGCTTACTGTCGTCTTAGGCTTCGTTCTCTTTGTGGTGAAATTGGCTAGGAAGCGTTCGACTAGATCGTCGAAACATTGGATGCATTTTGGTGGGAGCGCATTAAACCAAACCAATGCTCCTTTCCTTAGAGTTACTGGGAAGGATTTACACTGGATGGCGCCGGCGGCTCCATCTAAGATCATCCTGTGATCGAAAGCATCCAAGTGATGCTAAGGGTCTGAGGTTCCGTCATATGGTTCCATATCCGTAGGGGACAGAATCTGTGTGATGGCATCGTATTGAGAATTTCTTCAAGGAAAGAGTGTTTATCCTTCCCTTTCGGCTTCCTTATTCCCATGCGGACCTTCTTTGAGTTAACCTCCGCGGACGCCTTGTACACGGATTTTTGGGCTTCTTCATTTGTCCTCGACTGGCTGTGGCCACCATCGCGGTTAAGACCGTCGATGTGGCACTCTCTCTCGCGGGTTTCTAGTATGACCTGTTTCTATCTCTTCTCCGTGTCTTTCTTGGCTTTGTCTGTTGCCATGCGGATTTCTCTTTGCTTCTTCCTTTCCTCTTCTGCTTGGACCAGTGTTAATAGGGCTGCTTCCAAGCGTTCAATTTTTTCTGTCTGGGTTCGAACTACATCAGCAAGGTCAGGGGGAGGAGGCATGGTGTCTATAGGTTAGTCTTGTGGTGGATTGGGTGGTGGAAGTGGATTTTACTATGGGGGAGGTGGTGTTGTTGTGCGCTCAGGAGGTCGGGGCGTTTGGGAGGCATGTTGGTAGGGATACTTCAGGGTCCAAATGAAATGTGGGATGCCGTAAAAGTTAGATTCCCACATACGGCGCCAATGTACCAAGAGGGTACTTTGGATCTTGGAGCTTCTCTGTCGCTTCTGGGTTACTGGGACGAGTACCTGCAAGGACTCCGAAACTCATGTCAGTGAAGGTTCAAGATAATAGTAAAGTCTAGGGTGTTGGGTTCTGAGCATACTTGATGTGTCGGTTAGATTTAAATACCTGGGTGATGTCTGTGATTTTCGTTGTTCTGAGGATCTTTCCATTAATTCTGCCTTCGGAGATCACAACACATTTCTCGCTGGGGAGAGTATATCTCGGAACGAGAATCTTGCTAGCCGTTGGGGAACTACGCAAGTCGGGTCGGGTTAATCCGCGGACCCTCCAAGTGATGCTCATGGGCAGGTTTCGAGTCGGGTCAATCCACAGACCCTCGATTATGATCTTAATGGATGGGCCTTCATCGCCCAATCCATAACAAATGCAAATAATCTTTCTCAAATTTTATATACTTACACTAAGAAGTAATTTGTTACTTTTCTGAGTTATTTATTTCTAACATTTTAACCACTTTAGAACGATTATTATTTCCAAAGTATATGCATCCCTTACATAAAAATATAAAGAAAGATAATACCGGTAACTGTGCTTATGGTAGCTGCTTACACAGTTTTTTAGCTAAATTGAAGTTCATTTAGCTACTTCACTTTCAATCAATTAAAGTGAAATTGAAGTGCAACCATCAATACTTTCTGTTTATTTCAAACGATACATCATCCATCCATGCCACCTCCACCTCGTGTCACTTGGCCTGGCAGTTGGGTGGATATGTATGATAGCTGATAACTATATATGTAAGTCGTTAATAATTCAGAATTTGATTATTAGGACAATGAATGTGACTGGTAGTTGGATCGTGTTAGCTGTAGGCAGAAGGGCACATTGATGGTTCAAGAAGATTTTTCAGATAACATTATTATTACTACTATAATATTGCAGGGAATATACCAAATAATATCATAAAATAAATCTGAAATAATGTGCATCATATATAAATAAATGGAACTAATTATGCAACTAAAACTTGCGTGAGAGGTTTCAAATCAGGTTCTTAGTGATCCGTTTCTTAATAATTACATGTATGATGAACCATGCCTTTTTGGTTGCAAATTTACGGCGGGTAGCAACTTGCCAGGATTCCTTTTCTTAGCGAGTAATTCTTTGTGCATAATATTAAAGGTACAAAGTTTTGGTCCCATCTCCTATCACAATTCGCAAAATACCCATCACCACATAATGCATTAATTGTATCTCTTTCTAGCTATGGAGGTCCATGATCTCCACGTACTAATTAAGTAAAAAATAACTTTTATATTTCTATGTTTAATGCTATTATGGAGCTCTTAGTTGCTAATGTCAAATCTCAAACAACAGTGTTAACAGTAATATTATAATGAAAGTTATTTCACACAACCATATTTGTAAATTTTATTATAAAATAATCCTAATGAATCTATACTTTTTGTAAATTTGGTTGTTTACCATCTTATCATTTAGTCAATATTAAAATAAAAAATAATAGGATGACAACTATTTAAAATAATTTTAAAACAATCATAATAATAAAAGTGTGAAATCTATTGAAACTCACAATATACCATATTTTTATAAATTTGGTTGTTGCAAACATTAGTCTTTTACTTATTTCTCTCAATCTTGCAGTGCATGCAAGCAAATTAATAGCAAAAATATTATATATACAATATCTTTTAAATAATGTGTAGATAATCATCTCACAAAAATATGTCTCATCATAAAAAAAAATGTCAATATAATAAAACTCATGATTTTACGAGAAAGTTATCCCCATATTATAAAAAAAAATTATTGTAGAAGTAACATTCTAAAACGCATTTTATAAGTTTTCTTTTCTCCTACGTTGCTGCAACCTATCCAATGGTTTGAAAATGAATCACACACCACTACACGAGGTCAACTAGAGGAAAGCAACAAAAGCGCACACAATCCAATTATATCACTACATATAGCCTCAAGAACTATCTTAGGTTTCTGTAAGAGTGCTCGATCGAGTTCTTCCACATCGCAACTTATCACTAGCGGTGTATAGTTTAAGCAAAGTGCTACCCTAATTAATTATATTGTCACAGAAGCAAATACACAGTAGTTGCAATAAGACATATTCTACATTCATCATCATCACTACCCCAATATACCACCACCGCTCCAACGTTCAATTTTCTCCAAAGAACAAAACAATGTAAACTTATTTATAAAAAATAATAATAACAAAATTCAAATATACCAAAAAAAGAAAAAGAAAAAGACAAGAGAGAAAACAAAAAAAAAAAAAAGAAGAGCAGTTGCAAATGCAGATTGATTAACGAGTCGGTTGCGGCGGTTTCTTGCGAAACGCGACCTCCGTGTCCAATCCAAATCCGTCGACGGCGCGAACGTGGAGGAGGTGGGAGTTCTTGAAGAGCGCAACGAGCGGGTGGACGCTGAAGAGGTCGTTGGCGGAGTACTTATCGGCGCGCCTGGAGAGCGCCACGTGCAGCACGCACACGCCGTTGGGCCTCAGCGTCCGCTCGATCTCCCCAACGAACCTCTCCGGGTACAGCGCGTGGTCGAAGACGTTGGAGAATTCAAAATCGAACGTGTCATTATCAAACGGCTGGTTGTGGAAGTCGCCCTTGATAACGAGGGGAGGGTAAGGCACGAGGTCTATCCCCACGGAGTCAGAGACGCCCACGCGCCTCAAAGCCTCAACCTCCTGGCCAACGCGCGCCCCTATGCATAGCGCTTTGGAGGTGTTTTGGAGGAGGTTGTTGGTGATGAGTTCCTGAAAGAAGCGCGCGAAGACGGGGATCTTGCGGTTCCAGTCGCGGGTGGTCCATATCTTGCGGAGCCTTGGGTTGAGGGTCTTGTTGAGCTGCCGCTGTATGTATGCCTCGTAGGAGGAGTAACCGGGTCGGATCCTGAGGTCTTTTGTGGTTGTGTGGGGGTGCGGGGAGAAGAGGTGGAGGAAGAGGAAAGGGAGGGAGAGGAAGAGAGAGATGAGGAAGCACCTGAGAATGAATGGCTTTGTGAGCGTCAGTTTCATGTCAGCGGACATGCCTATCTGGGAAAGGGGGTTTCTATGTTTGGCATTGAATTTGGATTGAGATTGGGATGAGGGACAATTGGAAAGAGGGGCATGAAAAATGTCGACAAATTGAGATTTAAAATCCCAGGAGGAGATACAGAGAGAAATGAGAAAGAATAAAACAAGACCAACAAAAAATAAAGGAAGACGACGATTTTAACGATTATATTTTTTTGACAATGAATTAAAGCGGAAACGGATGACGGATACGCCGCTTATTATGATGGAATGCCAAACAGGGTAGTACGCGTGGTGCGTAGTGCGTAGTGCGCATGCAGTGAATCAAGGTGGCACGGTTTCTTCCCGTTTTACTGTTGCTTTTTTGGCAAGTTTTGTTAACTTTTTTAACAAGCCTCGCTTTCGCCGTTTATTAAAAAAATAAAATGGGAAAGAAAGAGAATGTTTTTGTTTGTTGGTAGGTTTATCCGCAACGCTTGACCATGATGTATAACGTTATGGTTTCACGTTAATGACAAAGTGCCTTACGCCCTTACCCGTTACCAATAAGCATGGAAAAGCGAAGTGGAATTAATTAAAGTATTAATGGGTCCGATTACCAGCTAACAAATTAAGTGACAATAACGCTGGACAAATGAAGCCATGATTGTAGGGAGAGTAAGGAGAAGTAAGGAATAAGTCAATGTGAAAATGAATATGGATTGCCGTGCATTAAAAAATGTACATAATCTTATTCCTCCTCCATTCAAATTAAAGAAATCATAAGAATGCGATAAAGTGCACACAGAAAGTTAAGGTCGCCGTCCCATTCAAATCCAATATATAAGTATCAGCAAGAAAAATAAAATAAAATGGTTTCTATATATATATATATATATATATATATATATA
>QANU01102670.1:304468-318186 GCA_003254905.1 Nissolia schottii | reverse complement strand
AAAAAAAAAAAAAGTTTTAAGGATTGATCTAAGTGTCAACTTAATTATTATAAAAGATAAAATATTAATTTAATTCTTAAATTTTTTTTTATTCACGTTAGTCTTCTAGTCCATTTGCTTCATAATAAAAAATAACAACTTTAACTTATTTTCTCTCCTAACTCATCCTAAAATACAAAATGAGGTTATTTTGAGTGGAGAACGTAATTGAATAACACGAATTTGTTTCAATAATCAACTATAACACCTCCATCCTCTTTCATTTTTTTTCCCCTACCACAAGCCTTGTCACCACGCCACTACCCACGCCTCATCTCCACCTTCAACTCAACTCCACCACCTCCTCTATACGACCACCCCAATTGTCATCGACATAACCTCTAAACCCATTTCAATCTTCATCAATTTCATAAATTTCACACATGTGTAGGGTTAATGAGTTTAAACTTTCGGACACATATGTTTTGATTTTGGGTGGTAGTTACAGCAAGGTGAGGTGGGTAATGATGTTTAAAAAGATAATAAGTGAGTCTCAACTTTGTGGTGTAGTGATGGGTAACGGTGATGAGATGCGGTGGTGGTGGTGATAGTGCGATGGGGTGGAGGTAGTTGGGGGATAGCGGGTGCGGGTGCGGGTGGGGGGGTTGGAAGAAGAATGAGATGGTCATGAGTTGGGGTGTGGGGTGGGGAGGAAGAAGAACAGCGTAGTATGGACATTTAATGCATGTGTGAGGGTAGTTTAGAGATTTTAGTGGATGACTAAAAGAGAAATGAAAGCAAATTGATGGATTGACGGACATGTCGTCGTCTTTTAATGGTTTCACTAACTGATGAACTAATGTGAAAAACGGTTAAAAAATTTAAAGATTAAGTTAGTATTTTATTTTTTTATGGACTTAGTTGACACTTAGGTCAATTTTTAAGGATCTAGTTAACATTTTTTTCAAAAATAAATAAATGTGTGTGAGTACTAATTATATTTTTTAAACCTCTCCCTCCTTTTTCATATTAGTTCTCCATTTTTATGTAAATATTGAAAAAGATTTAAAATTTTAAAAGTAAAAAAAATTATAATATTTCACCTAATTAAACTTATTTATAATAAAAAAATATATTTTCTCTTCCATACAAGAGAAAGAGAGTTTATTATAGTACATAAACGAAAGAACAAGTTTTCTTTTTTAAATAAGAGCATATTAAAAAAATAATTAATGTTGTTTAAATTTAATATGTAAACAAATATTTTTTTTTAAATACTAAAATAAAAAGTTGATCGAAACAGAGAGAGTATTTGTTCTAGAAGCTTATTGCGGAGATCTAACTTATCAATTTACATATCAACATGCACACTTTGATAAATGATACTTGACATTTTAACTAGCAAAATAAGAAATGAAATATCAAGTGTCATTCATCAAAATGTATAAATTGATTTATAAGTTGATTTGTTAGATGTTCAAAGTATTACTCTATATTTTAATAGGTAGTTTCTTAGATACTCTATGGGGGTAAATACTCTATGATATCTAATTTATCCATTTTCAATAATTTTTATAACTAAATTTATCGATTTTTGTTATAATGTCATGTTTTATATGATTGTAATAAATTTTTTATTAGTCAAATCATTGAAAGAGCCAACTTATAAGAAGTTTAGAGATTTGTGAACCATTTGAGCTTACGATGCACATATCTAAAAAATATTGCATTAAAAAATATTAATTTATTATATTAAATAATATAATTCATCAATATGCCATATTACATCATGAATTTAATTATAAAAATTATTATAAATAAATAAATTAGATACCATAAAACATTTATCCCATGTGTAGCTAAAAAACCACCTTTTAATATTAAAAATGTACTCAAATGAATGACATGAGCTGCAAAACATGTGGATGGGGTTAGGTTGGTAGAGAATTTTGATCCACTTGCTTCGTCCATTACTTCCCCCAAGACCAGACCTCCTCTGCCCTATTGATACACTTGTGCGGCCCAATTACTTCTAATGTGTTATGAGAAGAAATGTTTGAAATTCTGTATATATGATGCCCAATCTTTTCAATTTTTGGTGGCCCAGTTTCCTCTCTCTATATAGTCAGACAGGAACTTCTTTTAGAAAAACGGTCTTCGGCCCATTTATTTATCTCTACCTTACTTATATTTTACAGGGAATTTTTCTTTCGAACAAGATATATAATATGACCCTATCATAATACCAACTCGATTTGACTGATTTAGTTTTTTCGATTTTAATCAACCTTTTCTTTTTAACCTGACCAAACTAAATTAAAGTTATTCAACTCTAGCACCCAACAAAAAAAGAAAAAAGAAAAGAAAACAATTTTAAGCCAATCCAAATGTTTTATAACATATCAATTGGATTGGATTGGATTGTTATCATATAAAATCATGTGTGGTATTACGGTTGATTGTTGATGAGGTGAGACTCACATGCGTGGCTGATGGGTTTGCTAAATTGGGTTATGAGTAGGGTTGTCAAAATGAGTCCGACCTGTTTATTCGATTAGATAGATGGACTTTACATGTAAAAAATAAGCCTACAAAAATTTGAAAAAAAGTTAGCCTGACCCGTTTAAGCCCTGCTCGCGGGTTAGCCCGTAATTTTTTTTTAAAATTTTTAAAATAAGTTTTTTTAAATTTTTTTTAAATTTTTATTTTTTTAATAAAAATTAAAAGACTGACCCATTTAAGTCCGCGAACCGACCATAAACAAGCCGAATCATAAAAGTAGGCAGCTCGGCCCGTTTGACAGCCCCAGTCATGGGCAATGCTCCTTTGAGTTATAGTTTAGTTTGAAGAGACTCCTTCTCAAAACAAACCTTTACTTTGTAATGATTTAATGCAGATCTGCAGCATGGGAGGGGGTGTGCTTTTTCGGGCCTTTTGGCCCCTCACTATCAAAATCAACTGAGTTGCGATTGAACTCAAGGAACTATACTAATATTAAATAAAAATATAAAAAGATCAAGGCAGACAGGTAAAGTTGATATCGCATTAACTAGATATCGTACAAGTTACAAGCGAAGTATCACAGCATCTGCATGCACATTCCACAAAAGAAGAAGAAGGAAAAAAAAAGAAAAAAACAAAATCCTATTTTATTTTCATAAGGAAGAGTCTCATTCAGATCTCATCCTGTTGAGTTGGTTGAGAGCAGGCTGCAAGATGTTATACAGCACCCACGCTATTGCGGGGGCCACAACAAACAGCAGCAGCTGTCCCCTGTTGTCACTAACCGCTTCCGCAACCGCCGCGATCTCGCCGGCCGACGCATCCGGCGGCGACACCAGCCCGGAGTAAGCCGCAAGTCCGCCGAGACCCAGCCCGACGACCACCCCTCTGGTGCTCCGCATGCGGTTGAGCTGGTTCAGCGCCGGCTGCAGTATGTTGAACAGAACCCACCCTATGGCGGGGATTATGGGCAGCAGCAGGGCAAGGCCGCGGTTGTCGCCTTCTGCTATTTCGGCGATTTGCTGGGCGGCGAAGGCGGCATCGCAGCTTCCGAGGGTTGAGAAGATGGCCCCCGCGATCGCCGTGCCTGCTATGGAGGTGGAGAGTTTGGGGGTTTCGGCGGTGGCGAGGCCCTTTGGTAGGTTTCTGAGGGTGGCGGCGGGCTTGGTTGGGTTGGGGAGCTTGGGTGAGGCGGTGTTGAGGCACTTAGCATTGATCATGGCCATTGAAGCTAAGGTGGTTGATGCCATTTGATGGAAATTTAGGGGATGTAGGAGTGAGTAGTGAGTAGTGAGTAGTGAACAATGTTTTGGGAATATATTTGGTGATGGCCATGTAGGATGAATGAGGTCCAATGGGAGTGTGGCTTCTAGATTCTTCTCTTATCCCAACTGCCTCGTTTGGGAGATTTCGGCCTCACATCTCCTCCTTTCTTATCGCTTCCATTCCTTTTATTTTTGTTGGTTCTTTGTCCCAACCGTGAGCTTTACGCAAAATGATATTTCTTTCTTTTTTGGGTCATAAACAATAGCTTTTGTTCTTTCTCTGGTGAAGAAATAATTTTTGTTTAAGCCCAAGTTTTGGGCCTATATACATAAATGGACTGTATTTAAGGTTCTCAGCGCTACAAAGATGTTGAGGTTGGACCTTGCGCATATTCATCACACTCCACGGTATACTTACCCAAGTAAATTGGGCTTCGACCAATATATGTAATATCTCCTTTGCCGTTTGTAAAGAGATGCGGTAAGCCCTGCACAAAAATGAAAATAAAACTGTGACGTTTTGAGACATTGTCAACCAGCACTAACTCGTTTCAATGTGCATTGTGTATCCAAGATCAAAGTTTTGATGCGAGGTTGATTACGTTTTAATCTTTGAACTAAGGGGATGAGCGCAAATGTTGTTTATCTTGGAGATTTAATTAGAATGGAGTAGACAATGATAAGATATTTAAGTTATACACTCATTTATTTTTATTTCATTCCTTTTCCGTTCAAATTAGAGGAAAATAATCATATAGGCATCTATCCCTTTCTTAGGATTAATCATGTGGGATCCGTTCACCTAAGAGTGTAGTCATTGTTTTTCTTTCTTCTTCTGAAGCTTAAAAATAAATTATAGGAAAATAAAATAAAAATTAATTACTATACATTAATTCATTAAATTAAATCTTGTCATATAAACAAAAATACTAATTACTTGAATAATTGTGCATATAGAATAATAAAAAATACTAATTACTTAAATAATCATGTATATAGAATGGTTTGATTGAATGACTACAGTTATATAATAATTAAACTAAAATAAAATACATAATTCTCCAAATTTAAAAATTTGAATCAAGTTAATCCCTAAGAATAACAATATAACTTTAACTTAATTAAGATACAGAAAATAATTTGACAGAGTTTAAATTTTAAAATACTAATTGACTTTATTTATGTATATTTCAAGACCTAATTTAACTTACATTTTATGGGTTTAACGATTAAATAGTTAACTTCTTAATTTGAGAAACTAAAATAAGTTTATGCGAGGGACTTCATAAATTAAAGTGAACATTAATTCGACATAAATGAATAAAATTATATGTATAAATAAATAAATAAAAAATTCACATATATAATTATAGAATTAAGTAATAACACAATCACCTACACTATAATCATCCAATTCTCCATTCACATATATACTTCTCATTTAAATTCACATTATTTCTTGATATTCTTTTTTGGTTTTTAACTTTTGACTCTCCAAAAACCTAAGGATTCACTCAACACATGTTATTCCATTCCCAAGCGACCTCTAAATAACACTACTCGTAAATATTGAAGGGTACAAACAAAAAACAGAGCATTTGCCCCTTCATCACAAACGGCGACACCTCATCATAGTTTCATTAGAGGAAAAAAATAATAATAATTGAAAACACAAAGTATAGGGTAATCCTAGAACTAGAGATAGAGAAGACATAAGAGAGAGACCCTCTCATTTGAGAAAGGAAGAAAATTGTTGATTCATTCACTGACTCTCAAAAACTAAACAACGGAAAAATCCCATCTTTCTCTCTATTCTCTCTCTTCTCTTTCAATCTGATTCTCAACCCACTAAACCATTTCATCAATTTCCCACTTCCATTTGATCTTTGTTTCATCCAAAGTGTGAAACTTTCTACGCAATTCTCCACCGATGAAGACTCATTTTGAGGAGTCCTTGTTGATGCCAATCACACGTAATCACCGTTTCCATGTGTCTGTACTTTTTGATCTATGACGATCATAAACGCCATTCACACCCAAAATTCTTGCTCTTCTGGCGTTGATTCTTTGTTTTCTGCTCCCCCCCCCCCTTTTTTATGGTTGCGTATTCAACAAGTGTACTTGATCATTTGGATTACTCATGATTCCCTGATTGGGGAAGTCATAAAAAAAATGATTTTTGTAGTTTCGGGGTTTTCAGCCATGGAGAAAGATTGTGTTTTTTTTTTTTTTGTATGATTCATTTTGATTGGGACGATCAAGCTTTGATGAGCTGCGATCAGTTCACGTGAATGGGGATTTCAACTTTGATCAGAAAATTCTTTTCTTTTTTGGGTTTGTTTTGGTTGTATTGTAGATTTGTAGTTGTAGAATATACCATCATTTGGGAATAGTATACTTCTCCTCAAAGTTTCCTTCTTTGGATTCTTCACCTTATATTTCACCATCAATCTTCCTCATCTGAATCACCCTTAATCAATCGTTTATAAAACGATCGGTCCTGAATTTCGGGTAGTAGTTGTGTAATTAACAGGTTTTTTTATCCTTTTGACTATCCTCAGTTTCATGATTCTGTAGATGTACATGCATGCCTTCTGATGCTTTTGATTTATAATGCCATAGTAAAAGGAGACAGATAATCTTGTAATTCAGCTTGTATTTTTAATTTTTTCTCAACTTTGTTTCACGTAATGAGTTTTCATGAGCACTATTTTTCTTTGTAGGTTTGAGAACTGAGATTTGCTAGTCAATCATATTTTTGAGGTACGTGCTTCTGCAAGTTACAGCAATATGTAGATTATAGAGTTTCATATACTATTATTAGAGAAACAGAGAAATTATCTGTAGTAGTAATGCAATTTCACATATCTTCGTAATTCCCAGAAGTGTTAGTTCTTGTCTTGTGCAAAGTTTGGGCACTGCATAAGGTTGGCAGTGCCCATGGATGCTACTACCAGTGGAACCCCAACTATCCAATACCATAACATTCCTGAACAGTCAATTACTGCCGTTGTTGCCACATCATTGCCAGCATTTCAGCGGCAGCAACGCCATTGCTCTGGTGACTCTAGTCCCGGCGAGTTTCCCTTGTCTGCTAATCCCTCCATTGTCCTTCATGTCCTCACGGCATGCAATTTGGATCCTCAGGACCTTGCTAAACTAGAGGCAAGTGCTGTACTTGTCTGCATTTCAGCTCCCAAGTTGTTGCTTGAATAGTACTAATGCTAATGCTGCATGTTTCGATTTTTCTGATTTGTGTTTTTGTAGGCAACATGCTCATTCTTCAGGAAGCCAGCGAACTTTGCTCCGGATCTTGACTTGTGTTTGTCTGAGCTAGCTGCATTGGACATGTGCCAGAAGAGAGCAGTCTTCAAGCCAATGGCAGCAGAACAAAGGCAACTTTTGAAGCAAAGATGCGGGGGTTCCTGGAAATTGGTGCTCAGGTTTTTGCTGGCTGGAGAGACATGTAGCAGGAGGGAGAAATCACAGGCAATAGCAGGTCCTGGTCATAGCATTGCTGTGACTTCAAAAGGGGTTGCTTATTCCTTTGGGTCCAATAATTCAGGACAACTTGGGAATGGCACCACTGAAGAGGACTGGCAACCTCGACCGATCAGGTAGAAAATTTGGAGAATCCACAATTCTTATTGCGTATATCCTGTAAACTTAAAGTAAAGTTGAAAGTGAACTAACAGAAACTTCATTATGTTGCAGAGCTTTGCAAGGCATTCGAATCATACAAGCTACAGCTGGAGCTGGGAGGACAATGTTGATCAGTGATTCTGGGCAGGTTTATGCATTTGGGAAAGACTCTTTTGGTGAAGCTGAGTTTGGAGTTCAAGGATCTAACATGGTTACAACTCCGCAGATAGTCGAGTCTTTGAAAAACATATTTGTAGTTCAAGCTACTATTGGTAACTTTTTCACAGCTGTTTTGTCAAGAGAAGGCAGGGTTTATACATTTTCTTGGGGTAGTGATGGAAGACTCTGTCACCACACTGATCCAAATGATGTGGAACCCCAACCTTTATTAGGAGCTCTAGAAAACATACCAGTTGTGCAAATTGCTGCTGGATACTGCTACCTGCTTTGTCTGGCATGTCAACCAAGTGGAATGTGAGCTCCAACTGTATCCCTTTACCTAGACTGTTCAAATTTTGTTAAAACTGGAAATTCTTTAGTTCTTATTTTTTAACTGAATTTTTTGTATTTTGCTTTATTCTTTGACTAGTAACACATATATTTGTATTTTGCTTTATTCTTTGATTTGTAACACATATCTCTTTCATTTTGTTTTTCTTAAGTAAACTAAATCTTACAAGTCATTTTCATTCTTATAACTATTTGAATGATTTGTTGATTGTGTGATCCTTCTTTGAAATTTTAACAGGTCAGTGTACTCTGTTGGGTGTGGCTTGGGTGGGAAGCTTGGACATGGCTCAAGAACTGATGAAAAGTATCCTCGTTTGATTGAACAGTTTCGGCTGTTAAACCTTCAGCCAATGGTGGTTGCAGCTGGTGCTTGGCATGCTGCTGTTGTGGGACAAGATGGCCGGGTTTGCACATGGGGGTGGGGCCGTTACGGTTGCTTGGGTCATGGAAATGAAGAGTGCGAATCAGTACCTAAGGTGGTGGAAGCATTGAGCAATGTCAAGGCAGTTCATGTTGCTACAGGAGATTACACAACCTTTGTTGTGTCCGATAACGGTGATGTGTATTCCTTTGGTTGCGGGGAATCCGCTAGTCTTGGCCATAACCCTGGAAATGATGATGATCAGGTCTGCTTTGCTTCTTCCCCTTTTCATTGTTTGATTTGTGAGTTGTTTGCTTGATTTGTTTTAAAGGAAAAGGAAGTGTGTTTCGCATTTCCTCCTCTCTCTTTCTTTGATTTCTAACTCATCATGACATGATGAAATCATTAGTGATTAATGCTTTACAGTCATTGGAACTTGTAGATGAGTTCCTAATGTAGAACAGTTTCAGAATGGAGCATCCAATTGAGGTTTACCTTGTTATGCATTATGCACTAGTTTATATCCATATAGCAGTATATTCTCATATTCATGTGCCCTTAGAGCCAGGGGAAAAGTAGCATGGACCTAAATGACATGTTTATATCGGTGTTTAGAGCTTATTCAGTTAAAATTAAATCTTTTTCCATGAAATGAGGTAGAAATTTAACCAAGAAAAGAAAAGAAAAGTATTCACTTCTGAAGTCTTGAGTTCTAATGAAGCTAATCAGCAATTTTATGTTTGTACTTGTGCAGGGCATCAGGCATGCAAATGTGTCGAGTCCGGAGCTCGTGACTTCACTGAAAGATGTCAACGAAAGGGTGGTACAGATCAGCCTGACCAATTCCATATACTGGAATGCTCATACCTTTGCCCTAACTGAGTCAGGGAAGCTGTATGCCTTTGGGGCTGGAGACAAAGGACAGTTAGGAGTAGAGCTTGTCGGTGATGAGACCGAACGGGGAAGACCGGAACCCGTCGATATTGATCTTGGTTAACTCTGTGTGTGCCAGCCCTCCCCATTTCTTTTGCACCATGCTATCCTCTAATTAAGGGTCACCACCATGCATAGCATTAAGTGTTATAAGTTCCCTTTGTTTATTCTGTAAATAGAATCAAAGAATGCATCGTGAAGGTCCAACTTAGGTCAACAGCTAACAAGGGCCCGGCTACTCTCTTTTGGTTTTGTTGATATCAAATCTTAGGATTCAACTAGATGTTGATAGTTTGATACATTGGTTAAGGGTTCATTTAAAACTTAGTTGTCTTTAATCTTGAATTGGTTTTCACAAATTACTTGCTTAGAGAAGTTGGTCAAGTTTAGTATTCTTAAGCTGTGGTAGGCATTCATCATGATGAATGTCTAACACTTCTAACCTTCATAATCATATGCAACGTTTTGTGTGGATGCACCTTTCATTAAGATTCGGGTCTCTTAGCCTTTTAATGATTATTTATCAATCTGATAAACGAAGGGTACAGATAACAGTACTAACCTGACCTAGGTCAGGTTATGTTTGGATTAATGATGAGTAATGAAGTGGAAGGGAAATGAATGAAAATGGTGGAATGGAGCCTAAGGGAAATAAAGTAATTATTCCACTCCTTATTAAACTATCAATCCAAACAATGAAAGCTCACTAAATTCTTTTGGGCTCCATTCCATTTCATCGTAAACCACAAATGGATTAATCTTGGCCGGCTGTAGGCCAAATGGATTAATCTTAGGAAGAATGAGGAATGAATTCGTCTAATAAAATAAAAGTTCGGTTATTTGAACTCAACTCATTTTATATGGGATATTATGTCAACTTATGAAAAATTTTGTTATCCTTTACACAGAAAAAAAGAACTATGTTTTATATTTAATGTATACTAATAATTATTCTTGAAAAGAGACAAAGTAGTGAAGAGAAAAGAATGATTAATGATATACATTAAATGTAAAGCATAATTCTTTTTTCTTTGTAAAATGATAAAATAATTTTTTTTGTTAACTCATATTTTATTTACTCTTTGATAAAATTTTAAATGGAATGAATGTGAGTTAGTATGGTGTCGGGTATAAAATGATTACACGTTCTATCCATTGTTTGATATGAATAGGCTATACAACGATCATTCTAACCAACATATGATAAATACATACTATAAACAACAAATAATCCCCCAATCACAACTTCTTTCTATTCGTCTAATTAAAGAAACCAATGAATTCTTTCCATCCGTACGCTAATTTCTTAAGAAATAATAATAATAATAATAAAAAAGATGCCAAAAATAACAAACTAGAAATTACTTTATAATAACCAAATAAGGTTTCTAGAATCTAGCTTGTTCCCATTGTAGCCATATAACAAAAATATACATAACTGCAAATAGCCAGAAGCCGAATTGTAACAAAGGTTACATCACATACACACCAATGGCTTTCCTCACACTTCGCAATCTATACCCTCTCTAGCTCCTATATATATTGAGGCTTTCCCCCAACACCTTTTTGCACCCATTCCTTGCAGCAGAGCTTTGATCTCTGCTTCGTGTTCTGTTTTACAAAAACTACGACAACAAGAAGAGACAAACAATTTTAGACATGGCACGTGTAAGCCACGTTGTGATTCTTGCCATGCTGGCCATGTTCGCCGTCATGGGCGTGGCACGTGCCACGCAGGCACCGGCCCCTTCTTCCGACGAAGGCGACTACGATTACGAAGATGGTGAGTTTGATCACAGCGTGATTGGAACCGCCGCCGACAAAGACGGACCCGCCCTTGTTCCCAGCAGCGTCGTCGCCGCGCCAATCGGCGGGCCCGTCCCTCCCGGCGCTTTCGACGGTGCATCCAGCGGCGGTGATTCTGGCAGTGGTGCCGCCGCCTCCTTTTCTTCCTTCCACTGTGCCTCCGCCGTCGCCGGAGCCGCCCTCGCCGGCTTCTTCTTCTACTTCTGATCATCCATCGTTAATGGGTAGATGATTAATTGTTTGTTTCATGCTAAGAGAGAGTCCCCTTTTTTTTCAGCCATGCAGCGTATGCATGCATTTTATGTTGTTGATTACGTTTCCCTTTTATTTGTGTGGACTGTGCGGCATAGATATATTATTTATATTCATTGTTTATGAGACAATGTCGTCGATTTTGATTTTATTAAAAGAAAGTAAATTGACATGATGTCTTATATACTATGAGTATAAATAATATATATTTTTTTATATATAATGCCAATCGTCAGGTCACCTAATGTTTCCCAAACAAAACTAATTGACTCTCTTTTTTACGAGTCGTTCTTTTGTTTATTTCCTGAAGAAACTGATTCATTCTCAGTATAATATGTATGCGGTTGATTACTTTTAAAATGAGGGAAAGTAATGAAATTTCCTTATGTGAATAACAAAAGAAATCTTCTTGAAGTTGGGGGCCAAGTAATATGAAATAGAAATTATAACATCTAAATTCTAAATTATATGAATTTTTATTTCATTATTTTATAATATTCTACTTTTAAAACTAAAAAATTGTTTGGATAAGTGGTAAGTATCTTAATACGTAAGTTTAAAGAATTATACGTTTGTCCCCGGAGAGAAAATCAATTTATGATTCACAAAGCAGGTAAGTTATTAATCATTCTCGAAAGAAAGAACAATGAATAAAGAAAATCAAGGATGAAGATCATATCATTGAGGAAATGTTAATTTGTCTAACCAGGAAGTCCAACTTTTTTGGAAGGGTTAGTAACATGAAATGTTTCATCTTAAAATTGCAAAAATAATGTCTTTATATCTTTTGATCATTATATAACAAACGAGTATATTTTTTAAAAAAGCAAAATTAAGAAAGTTTCATTCTGTTATTAATCATTTTAACAAGAAAGAAAATAAATTTCATTCCTATAAATTTTGTTCCGTTTCATCAATCAAAAAATAGACTTCCAAAAACAAATTTGCCCTTTCTTTTAAGAACATCAATCATATCATCTAAAAATACACCTTTTGCCACGCCAAAAAAACAGTTGGGACGAGCTGTTTTTCCTCTGTCGCCTAAAATAACACTGGTAACTATTTAATATTGCCCTGAGATCACCATATATTAGAAGCTTACAAAATTTTGATAACTATTTAACTAAAGGAGATATTAGGATACTCGATTTTTTTTTACAGGTATCATGTCAATGAGTTATTAATATTTATTAATTTATCATGATATATATATGGGTAATATATATGAAACTTACAAGATACACAAGAAAAATGTAATATTAAAGTAATGTATAATAGTTTAAAATCAATAATAGTATTTGTGACGATAAAGAGTAATGTCATACTCTATTAAATCACCCTTTTAAATCCTTAATATTTAACGAAAAGTTTATGTCTAACCTTCATCTTAGGTGTGATGTCACTGACCATATCGAGAAATTTTGTTCTGAATAATTGCTGATTGAATTTAAGTGGAATCCTTTACACTCGCCGAGAAAACGGCATGAAAAGTTGATTCAATTGGCAACATAAGCAGTTAATGGTGATTACTTTATTTGGGTATTGAAAAATGTTGAGTTTTTAAATCACCAGACAGAGATCACGAATAAGGTGACGTGAAAAAGAAAATTGTTTCAACCTATGATGCAAAAATGCAAAAATTAGAATCTGATTCTCATAAACACAATTCTAATATGCAATAGCGCTTATTAGTATTACAATTCAATCCCAATGAATTGAGCGTCCTAACTAGAAAAAGTACTCAATGGAATCAGTCCCAACAACAAATGAAAAAATGCAGATCTTCATCAAACTCTAAGCTGAACACAAAAAATTACAATTCAGCCCAGCAAACATTTTGCTGAAGATTGATTTCTATCTAATCATTAAGCACCATCTGGACCCGCTGGCAACCATATTAAACATATGAAACTCTCTGCCTAAGAGAGAACCGCAAGAATAAAAACTGGAAACACTTTCTCAATATACATATTCTACACCAACTTCTACCGCCCTGAACAGAGGTGGGAAGAAAGACCAGGAACTGAATCAGCATTCATTCAACTTTTTAATCAAGAAAACTCCATCTGCATGATCAGCTAGTTTGTCTTTGCTTCAATACATCCCTTTGAAAACAGGGTTTGTCCTACAAATGCTTGCTCCGTACTCCTCATATTCTGCCTTCGTATGACAAGCCTGCACATCGTGTCAGGAATTTTGAAAACAAGAGTCACCAAACAACACTTGCAGAAAGAATCAAAGATTGCATAAGCTAGCTCTGAATCGAACAGAGGACAGATATCATTGGGAGGCATCATTCAAAAATTATGGACTCTTGGCTCAATGAGAATGCATTATCACAATGCAGTCAACAAGGGTGGCAAACAAAAACATTTGCTGTCTTATTATTGCAACAGTCCAGTTTCATATTTCCAAATCTAGCTGCCAATACCCCTCCCCCCCCCCCCCCCCCCCCCCCCCCCCCCCCC
>QANU01102670.1:285542-304423 GCA_003254905.1 Nissolia schottii | reverse complement strand
CACACACACACACACATATTTGTTACCATCTATGCAATCATAAATTCATTTAACCACACGGCCAAGCATATAAAATCAACTCAGATTATCAATGCCAGGCAAGAAGCATAACTACATAAGTGACAATGTCATGCAATGCCTTCTCCAGAGCTTTCTCATGGACAGTAATATCCGAGATCTATTGGCCAAAAAAAAGTATAACCCAAACCTACATATCTATCCAACAGTCTCAGATCAAAAGTGGTCACAGTCAAAAGGGATTACTGTTTCAATTTATACATGGTTCTCAGTTCTCACAAGTGATAAGAAGACTGTCATTCAACAAGACAACAAAGACTGAATGGAAACACGGTCACTAACATATAGAAGTAATGATAAGGAGATGCAAGAACTATACATCAAAACTTTACCAAAACAAAGGCAGAGTGTTCATACCGCAAAAAATTCAGGGGTTGATGCAAGCACTGAACCTCCAAACCAAACTGCAAATCTCTGGATAGGATGGCTGAGTACATTGACCTCCACTGGTTGTGACTGGGCACCAAACAAACAAAATTAAAAAAAGTAAATGCCAGACCAAAGCAATAATAGGTAGAGGTTAGGCTTTTCATAAGTTACATAACATGGCCACGTTGTCCATGCAAGCTTGTGCAAGGGAAAGACAGAAAAATGGATTTAAATGAAGGTTGAAAGTGTTAACTCTTACTTTTATCTCCCCATTTAGACGCGCTTCAGAGGCTAGGACACGAGCATCCACAATTTTCTTTAGATCACGTTGCAACCTCCTGTGAAAATCCTTGAACATGGTTGATCCTCCAGACAACACTATATTCTGAAATTCAAAAGAATAAATGAGCAAGTAGTAAACATAAATATTTTTCTTATATAAGCATAAAGATTATGTAAACTAGAGGGCTTAAAGTTATAAAATTTGAAATTAAATATCAGGGAGGGGCAAGTTAGCTGATATAACACTTGTGACTTGACAATGAAATGTTTACATCTGGGCCAACAGCAGAGCATGCCCCATGCTTAAATTTGAGCATGTTCCCTAATTTAAAGGTAAAAATTGACTATTCACCATAACTTAATGCTAAAATATCATGTTAAAACAGGTGTAAGTATTTCACCTTGTATAATGCCCTTCTTGTGTCAATTGGTGCAGACTGAATGCACTTGTCTATTACAACAGGCAAAGAAGTGGTAAAGTCGCTGCTATACATCTCAGGATTAAAGAAAACCTGCAGAAATACAGACTACTTGATCAGTTTATATTTAATCTCCCTTCAGGCTCCTGACACAGTTCTTGGACCTCAACCATAAACACCCCCCACCCCAAAAAAAAAAAAAACCAGAAAAAGAAAGGAACACACTCCCATGTAATGTGAAGGTAACAAGGCAAAGGCAAATGCACAATATCACTTGTTATCATTCTACACATACTCCCTCTAATTGAGGTAGGTATCATGACTAGAACTAATCAGGGAGATGTGTAAATTATTTCATTAGTTCAAGAGATAGGTTCAGCTAGTCATAATGGAAAAATCATGCAAAAAAAGGGTACATATCAGAAAATATGTAAAGAAGTCACAAACAAACCTCAGGGCCAAGAAATCGTTCATAGCCTATATCACACGAATATGGTGCCCCCGTCTTCGGTTTAATACCTCTCCATTGCTTGATATACTTGGATGGTTCTTTATCATGTTTATTAAATTCCTACATATTTGAGGGTAAAAATTAAGTATTATCAGAAAGGAAAACTAATAAGTCCAAATGATATCTTTACATCCAATAATCAACACAAAGGAAAGCAAACTAATGTAATGAAATAGTTTTGACAATAATGCTGAGTATATAGCAATGAAAGGCAACAAAACTATTGGCACTGGCACGCCGCAAACTCCTCAAATGACTAATCAAAGCAATCAGTATCAAACTCAGAAGTCAGGACAACCTTAACAATGTCCGAGCAGGTGTAGCAATACATTTCCTTCACTTTCCGAGCCACTTCAAAAGAGTCTTCCGGGGGTACATTCTCTCCTCTTTCCTACATGAAGTAATGTCAACATGAGAAAGTTCATGAATCTGGATTAGCAAAATGCTGACTGACAAATTTGATATGATTTCAACAATCTCAGGAAATACAAACAATTAGCAAAGTACATGAATAATTCATACTAAATAGCTAGTCCAAATTACAATTTGTGAGCGTTCAATAGAAGGAAGAAGAGGTTTACAACAATTTACGGATATTCATGTTTGATTATTTGCGATCATATAGGAGCACAACAAATGCCAGACTCTATACCACAAGGATTACCTACCCGCATAAGCTGCTGGACAAAAAGAGTAACATCCTTTCCAGCAATAGGAATCGATTTGATGCTACTCCCAATAACATAGCCATCTGCAACAGGTACAACATGAGTAGCCCCATCTCCAATATCCACTACAACTCCTGTCATCTCACACTGAGAACAACTCTATATCAGCTTAGAAGAAAAATGTTATCAAAATAGGATATAGATATAACAAAAACACTTGATAGCTATGATGATACTGTTATCAAGTGTAATTATGCAGACTGAACTTAACATTTTATACTCAACATAAGGCAGAGAGCTTATAAATTATCCTATGTGCTTGCAATATGACAAAACCATCACTTCAGCCTGTACCCAACCTTATTAGTTGGTTACCATTTCAAGTGAAGACATCAGTATAACATCCTATCCTATGTTTTGTTTTAGATAGCTAGCAAAGTTGTGCTGGTGCAGAAGTTTAAATAAGTAAAGCCTTCAAGATTAATCATCCAACTCCAACTTTATCAACATACACAGCCTTTATTCGTGAGTCATAACTACCAACCTTAGATGTTGTGTAGCCAGCTGCAAGAGCTAGCACTGAATTCACGCCAATGTAAAGTCCCGGTACATTAAAAGTCTCAAACATGATTTCACCAGTATACTCGCGACTCTCCGGCGCAGTCAACGGACTCTCAGTCAAGAGAAAATAGTGATCCTCCGGATCACACCTCAAGTAGTTAAATATGCACTGCTGCCAGAATCTCTCCATGGCGTCCCAATTTTCAACCTGACCATGCTGAATCGGGTAGCTGAGACTGTAGGTGCTGCTGGATCGAGACTTAGAAAGTGCCTCATCCCCAATGAAGAAATCAAGATCCGCCATGACTCCGGCATTGTGCTGGGCGATCCAATTGGCCTTGGAAGAGCCCCTCGATTGATTCAGGAACGACTCATTAACTGCAACCACTGTCGGAACAATAAAGCATGGCTCAACGTTACCAGCAAAACCCATCTTCGTATACCTGCAACACAAACACCATTTTTTTGGAAATTCACGTCAACCAAATCCAGGTCAATCAATATTAGTAATGATAACAATTCCGTCCCAAATTTAAGAAAAGCCATATTGGGGCATTTTAACAAACACTTGGTGCCCCTCGATTGATAGAAAAAAAAAAAAAAAAGACCCCGATGCGTAGAAGATAAAGTGTGCGATGGAGAAGGAGGAAAAGGGTACCCGGAGCCATTGTCAATAACTACAGCAGGACGAGAGGCAGCGGGGTCCATGAGAAAAAGAGCAAAAAGGAAGAAGTGGTGACGACGATGAAGAAGGTTGAAGGCGGCGGGTGAGGTGGATCTGCGAGCGAGATCCGAGAGTGCGCGCGAGGGAGAGGATCATGGTCGTGAAGAGCGCAATAAGGGAGAAGAAGAAGAAGTTACAGATGATGGCGACGCAGACTTTGATCCCAAGTGAAGAAAGTAAGAGGGGGGAAAAGGATGACGGGAGTGGTTGGTGATTGCTGCAGCACCCATTTCAACAACGAACAACAACAGCACATAGACTCAGCAACAGAGCAGGACCCATTAACTTGATCATTGATCTTTTTTTCTGTTTCGTGTTTCTCTTCGCTAAAAGATGCTTCCCTTCCTTGGCAATCAAACAAACGCAACAACCGACCCTTCTCCTATGTCTGTCTCTATATGCCACCATACCTTTCTCTTCCTTTCCTTTTGTTATTGCGTTTTCCACTTTTCTTTTCCTTTGAAAAAGATTTTGCTTTAAATAATTAAGATTAAAACAAGATTAGGGTTCTTTGGTTTCTTTTTTATTTGATGTTTTCACCCTATTTTTTATTTTTTAAGATTTTGTGAAATAATCAATATTTTGTACCTTTATATTTTATTTTTACTAAATTCTTTTATAAAATCTTTATTAAAAAAACTGAAAAACAGAAATAGGAATAAGCAGATCTTAAATTGCCACCCCAAAATCCATTAACATTTAATTATATATTTATACGTTTTCAGATGATTGTAGTTGACTTTCTTATCACTCCTGATGTCTTGGCATGAACCATATAATATATAATAATATGTAATTTTATGTACCAAAAATAATAATACATAATTGAATAAAAGTGTAAAAATGTTTTAAATTCTAAATAAAAGATAAAAATAATATGAATTTTAATAAGTTTAATTTTTATACATTAATAGTATAAATGTGTTGATTATTTAATTAAATCATTTTATATATATGACTTTTTAAGTAATGAATAAAATAGTTAATTATTTTTATTTATGTGATAATATTTAATTATATAATAGTATAAAAAAATTACACTTTCTTTCTGGGTATAACAACTAAACTCTTCTTAAATATATCATTACTTATAATTGAAATATATTATTACTATTCCTATAATTATTATTCTACCGTAAAAATGAATTTAAAAAGTAAAATTTTCTTGTTTTTAATGCACTAAATACTTTAAAAAATTAAATAAAATCTTATTACTTTAGATTTATTAATAAGTGTTTTTATGATACTTGTTAGCAAAATTTTTTATTTTAAAATGGTCATATTTCTCTTTTCGTAAGTAAGGATGACGATAACTTCATTTGTAGTGAGAGTAGTAATGCTACTTAACCAAAATTATTATGAAAAAATATTGTCAAGATTTTAATAATATGAGTATTGAACAAGTAAATAGAAGTAAATTCACTCATTAATTTAATAATTAAAAATTATGCCACATCTTACAAAAGTTTTGGTAAAAAAAAATTTAACAATAAAATATTTTTTGTGGTCGGAGAGTGTACAAATGGAATGGAGGCTGGCTTCATCTTAAGGGGTTTGATCTTCAAGCAGCACCTGAGTTGAACCCGTGTTTCCGAGGACCGACCAACAAGAACATCAAACGCCCTCATGTCATTTTTACATGCCAAGTTTCTCTAAGCTTAAGTTTGAACGGTCAAATTAAATAACCTTATCAAAGGTGTATATAAAAAATAAAAAAAAACCTTATCAAAATATCAATATGACCTGAGTTAGTCTGAGATGGATTGAATCAACCTGCTAATAAAATGTGTAGTTAATTTATTTATTGAAATATATTATCGAGTGATTTATACATATATTGTACAAAGTGTTTTACCTTTTTGATTCACTCTAATATTTATAAATATTGTATGGGCTAGCAATTACAATAAGGTTGGCTTACCCAGGCTAAAATTAGTTTGACCACACTTATGAGTTAGTAGAGAAATCAATGCTCCAAGTCCATGTATTTTGTGATTGTAGTATTGCGGCAGAGACATAGAAGAGCATTGTACATAGTTCATTTTATGTTTTCTTTTTCAAGGTGATTTTAAGAACTGACTGAAAGATAATGTGTCAAAAAGAACTTGATGTTTCAATGAGAAGGATTGATCTCTTCTCTTTATGACTAATTGTAGTTCCATCTGACAAACTAAAAATGAAGGGATTTTTGAACAACGTCAATCTTCTCTGAGCGAGCTAAGTAGGAAGTTGGTGGCTCTCTCCAAAGACTATAAGCATTTGAGGAACTTCATTATTTTTGCTAGAAGTGCAGTTTCCTATTACACTACAAGAAAACAGACTATTACCGTCTGCATATTACCTCGGTCATATACCGATGGTAATACCGTCGGCAAAATCTACAAATTCGACAGCAACCGGGTCAATGAAGGAGAACTGAGAATTTATGAGCCGATTACCGCCGGCTAGATTTACCAACGGTAAACCACATTACCGTCTCTCGCAACCGACGATAATGCATTGGAAAAAAGCGCACCAATTTCCAACAAACCGCCATAAATTTTTAGTACTGCCGGCTCAAATCGACGGTAAATGTCTTGGAAATATTTATTGCACGTTTTCCAGAACATTCAACATATCCATTAATGGTTTTCACCGATGACTATAAAATCTCATCCCCCACCCTCCTAAGACTGCACCATATTCTCTCATCCATCCTCCCCCATCCTCCCCATACTTCTCCGTCGTAAGAGGCTTTTGTCGATTAAGGCTGTGTTATTAATTTAATTTGTTACTGAGCAGTCTGGCGTTACGTAAACTGAGCCATCGAATGGAAACAAAGTCCAAGATAGTGGTAATCATGCAATTGGGGGAATAATGTTTGAGTTGGCCCAATAGATGGTAGGTCTCAAGTTGACTACCACCAAGCTAACTACCACCATCTTGGACTTTGTTTTCGTTAATCGCTCAATGTATTATTCATTTAATTTTTGCCGAGCAGGCTGGCATCACGTTAATTGGGAGAGTGATAAAGACAAAGTCCAAGGTGGTGGTAATCAGGTTGGGGGGTCGTCACGTTATTATTTTCCCAAGTTGACTACCACTATCTTGGACTTTGTCTTTATTAATCGCTCAATTAAAGTGTTGCCAGGGCAGGCAAAAATTAATTTGACATTACCATCAGATTCTGCAGACGGAAAATACCTTAAACCCTAAGCCAATATTACCGTCGGATAAAACAGACAGTAAATACCGTTTGCCCTATCACGCATTACCGTCGATAAGTTCCGACGGTAATGCCTTGGAAATTCAAATCATCACTGATGCATGGTGTAGGGTATAGGGTTAAGGGTATTACCGTCGAAACATATCAACTAACCGACGGGAATTTTGCAGAACCAAAACGAATCATTTTCGTTTTGCAAAATTACCATCGGATGGTCTAAGTCAACGGTAACCAAAATAATTTGGCTCCGTGTGTTGGCGCCACATTTATTTGTTTACCGTCGGTTTATCTTGGTTTCCGAGGGTAAGTGTTTTAATAAAATGACCCGTTTTGATCTGTAGTTGTTACCATCGGTATACAAGTGTACAGTCGGATAATTCCAATGGTAATGGTCAGACCCAAACACTTAAGAGAATTTCCTTTCTCTTCTCCCCATTCTCATACTTCTTCTTCCTCTCCATTCTCTCATACTTCCCACTCTCTCCTCCCCATTACCAATGGTCTGAACGCCTTTCACCACTCTGCTTCAAGCACCGACACTCCACCGCCTCCACTCCACCGCTAGAGGTCGACCTTCTCCTACATTGTTGGTTCAATTTGTTTCGTCCTTTGTTTGCCACTTTATGTTCCTTTTCTTTTAATCCACTGCACCATTGATGCATGCAAACTCTTTTTAATCTTCTTCCATTGTTTAAGTGCGAGATTGATTTTGTCTATGTGGAGTTAATTTCAGAATTGAAGATTGTCTATGTTTGAGTTGTTTTTGTCTATGTGGAGTTAATTTCGGAATTGGAGATTGTCTATTGTCTATGTGGAGCTAATTTCGGAATTGGAGATTGTCTACGTTTGAGTTGATTTTGTCTTGTTTTGCTAATTGGAAAATTGTTGACGTGAACTTGTAGATTTGTTGTGAGGTTGAGGATCAAAGGAGATTTGAACAAGCAACTTGTCAAGCCAAGGACATTCGCAATAATTAGGTATATCTGCAATAACTTTATTGGTACTAGGATAGAGACTTATTTTCTTATGATAGATTTGTAGGATTGGAGTTGTATGGTTGGATTGGGGGAAGGAATTCTTAGCATTTCTTTCCGACATTATTTGAATTGATGTGCTGTCAACGATGATTATATATTGTTTGTGGAGATTGGAGGGCCTATGTTTTAGAACGGTTTAGAAAAGATTGTGTGGAATTACGAACATTAAGTTTCCGATATGTTTGTGCTTTCCTTTTTTATAATTTAATTTTTGCAAAACTATGTCTTCTTCCATTATTTAAGTGCGAGGTTGATTTTGTCTATGTGGAGTTAATTTTGGAATTGGAGTTGTCTACGTTTGAATTGATTTTGTCTTGTTTCACTAATTGTAAAATTGTTAACGTGAACTTGTAGATTTGTTGTGAGGTTGAGGATCAAAGTATATATTAATTGCTTTATTTCAAAATTAGTTATGAAAATGATATTTCTATAGCATAGCTCCCTATGGGCCTGGGCGATCATCCCTCCGCTCCTATCGTCATTGAGGACGGTGAACGCGCAGCAACCCCACCCTAATCCGACGAGCCTGACTACAACTCCCCCTTCTGGGACGTGGATGGGGAGTTCGACGAGCTTGACTACCACTCCTCCTTTTGGGATGTGGACGTGGGTGGGGACGTATACGTGGATGTCAACGTGGACGGGGACGTGCACGTGGACGTCAACGTGGATGGGGATGTATACGTGGACGGGGACGGGGACGGGGACATGGACGTGGACGTGGACGTGGAGGACCCTGAGGAGGACGAAGAGGATGAAGACCCCGACGAGGATTGAATATATTTTGTATATTTTGAATATATTATGTATATTATTTGCATTTTTAACTATGTAATAAATCTAAACATGCAAGGATATATATGGGAAGTACCACTTTGTTGAACTACTTTGTGAATTTATTTGTTATCTTTTGCTAATGAAAGGGCAGAGAGTAAAGATGACGCAAATATCTATCCATGTAATTAAGTTGACGTTGTAACTCTCACAATCACTATAATCATGATGACATTAATTTAATATAAATTTCCATATATTTATAAATTACAAAATTTAATTAAAATTATTTAATAATATATATTATTAATTAAAATTATAATTAAAATAAATAATTAATGATATATAATAATTATTTATAATTCTATTTAATAAAAATAACTATATTATTTATATCAAAATTGTAATTAAAATAAATAATAATTCTTCAAAAATAAAAGTTAAATTAATTTTTTTAAATATTTGCTTATTACCGTCAGTTACCACCAACGGTAATATGGCCACTATTATCAGCGACCTATAACCGACGGTAATGGGTAACATTTGAATAAATTATTATTATTAGCGATTGATAGTACCGACGGTAATCCGGTTCAAATGCCCTATCACGTAAACCGATTACCGTCTGCCTTGACCGACGAAAATTATCGTCGGTGTTTCTCCTTCGACGCTAAATTGGTTTCCATCGAACCTTTTATCGGCGACCTGATGACCAACGCTAACTCCGTCAGAAACACAAAAATTCGACGGTAACAGTCTCATAACCGACGGAAAATCGGGATGGTAATAGTCTGTTTTCTTATAGTGTTATGAGGATGTGCATATTGCTTGGGACCCCCCTTAGCAGGATGACATAAAATCAATGTGGATGACTCCATTATTAACTTTGGTGGTGCAGCTTCTTGTGTTGGGATTATTAGGGAGCTTTTAGTTTTAAGCTTGGGTTTGTTGTATCACTTTTGCTGAGTCTTAGAGTGTCTTTGTCAACATCTCCAAGGCAACCCACTGTAATCTTCAACAAGTGATTCTTGGGTTGGACTCCAAGTGTGTAGTCATTTTTCTCTGTGCCCTTCGAATGATTGTCATCCCTGCTCCCTTCTAGTGAAAACTATTACTAACTTAGTGGCTCAGATTGGAACATCCAGATTAGATATATATTCAGGAAAATAAATTTTTGTGTTGATATTTTAGTCAAGCATAATTATGAATGTCAGATTGGTTTTTACCCTTTTGAGTCTGTTCTTAGTTTCTTATCCTTGGCCTTATTGGCTAATAGGACATGCATTTTGTTTTTCGTGTTGTGGGATTGTAGTTATTGCTTTTGATTGGACGTTTAGCCCCGTTATTTATTAAAAAAAAAAGGAATTAAGCAGGTCATATTCACAATGAGCAGCAAGATTCAATTAGCTGAGTAATATAAACCCTTTTGTAACACATGGATTAAGGATAATCACCAATGAAGGATAAAACTAGAAGCATAAACACTTGTCTCTAGTGTGGTCATCAAGGGTTTGGCATAGGGTGATGTCATAAAATACACCCTGACTAGATCTACAAAGAGATAAGAAGGCAAACTATGAGGAGTTATAGATTGGAGGGTTTTGGACTTTACCCTATGTCCCAAAGATGTCACGTGATCCATTCCAAGGCCTTTTGGCCAGCTGTGAGGAATTAGGAAGCAAGAAAATGGATATCCCCTCGCAGCAATTGAACTTGACAGCATGCAGTAGACTTCAGACTGTGGTCTCAGAGGCTCTTTTAGACGCCCTCTGATGACCTGCAAAAGGTGCAACAAGAGATTCTTACCTTATACCCTTTAAGAACCCCACACAATAACCTAGGAGAGAGAGACAAAAAATATGTTTGTTTATATTAAATAGTTTGTGTAAGAAATCTGCACTGATGTAAAATTTGAGAGTGACATATCTTAGTTAAAGCTGCAGGCACAAGGACCCACACAGCAGAAGACCTTCTCCTGTAGCCCTGAAAATGACCTGCTAATAACAAGACCCAAGGAAGTCAAACAGAATCTTAAGAATGAGAAAGAGGATGAGAAATAAGGGAAAATTAGATAAAAATATAGGAGAAGATTCTGGGGAGAAACACATGACACACAAGGAATAGAACACACACACACACCAAGCATAAGCAACCCAAAATAGAGAATCCCGAATTTGGAGGACGTATTCAAAAACACCAGAATATCTTGCTCTCAAACTTAACAGCTAAAGCCACCTACAACAAGAGCTTGGATGGGAGGATAAGATTGTTCACCTCTCACAATCCAACCCTCATAGCCCACATTTTCCCTTCATTCCATTCCTCTTTCCTTCCTCAAGTCTCAAAACAAGTTTACGAACTCATAATCTCTTATTTTCTCATATTCATTCTTATGTTTTAAATTCGTTTATCAAAACGGTTTAAATCACCTTTTTTTTTTTTTTTGGTTCAAACAGATTCAATTAGCACTTTGGGAATGCTGAATGCAAATAAACTGAGCCAGCTCACGCATTCACTGTAGTTGTCGGTGGCTAAATTTTGGGCCACTGTAATCCAAATAAACCCACACACACACACACACACACACACACACACACATATATATATAATTATATATATTGTATCATTGTATATATATTATGCTGCTGATGAGGTTAGAGTTGTTTTCTTACTTGGACAGCTTTCTTAGTTTGTTTAGCATAAAATGGGGTTTCCAATTCCCCATCCATGAGTGGAAACATTAACCTCATCGACAATGAAAACTTTCCTCCAATCCAATCCTTGGAGTCAGGACCCGACTCGAAAGCACCTGAAACTAGAAATTGGCTGGATGTTCCACGGGACGTCACGTCGATGATCCTCTTGAAGCTGGGCGCATTCCAAGTGTTGATGAGAACCCACTTTGTTTGTACTCTGTGGCGTAGCCCTCTCATGTGGCGCGCCATCGACATGCGGCTATCGATAGCAGCTGTGGCCAGTTGGTCGAGTTCAATATTAAGTACTTGGGCACCGATGTTCTCCTCAACTACATTTCTGACTCGTAAGTTCAAAGATCCTGTTTTCGCGTTCTGTAAATGTTTTTTCTTTCAGGTCAAATTTTCATTGCACTTGATTTTTGTTTTTAAATGACATTTACCAGTCCTGGCAAGTTGTTCGGGGAAGACATGGGGTTTGTTGCAGATGAAGAAGAGCAGGTTGACCAAGATCGAAAAAGGATAAGAAAGGGGACAGGTGTAGAAGAGCAATTAAGAAGAAGAAGAAGAAGGAGGAGGAGGAGGAGGAGGAGGAAGCACGACAGAGTAGGTAAGCTTAAGGACCAGTTAAACGAAGTGGTGAACGGTGTCATTACAACATCTAAACTACATTTTGATTAGGTCTCCATAACTTGTATATATATTACTTTTAGTCCTTAACAAAGTACTATATACTATAGGAACATGTTTAATAAGCCCTTATTTTATTTGCTTGCATATCATGACTCATGAGCACAAAAAGTGATGGCTTGAGGCATGCAGTAGCTGCTTAAAGTTCATCCTTCTTCTGGGAATCGGAGGCTCCTCGGATGCTATTTGGTGAGGACTAGAGTGGATAGCATGACTCCATACCTATGCCACATAACCCTTCCTCTGCCTCAACCCCACGCCCCATCCTTATATACCCATTCTCTCCCCATTCAGTTCCCCATGAGTTCTTCACTATCCAGTACTTTGTTCCATCATGTGTTGTGTCATACCCAACCGCTGCCACTCCATGGTTCAACTCTGTCCCACAAGGCCCATTGAACACTCCCTACAATACCATAATGTAACATTATTCTTCTTGGCTTCTATTTTCAACATAAACCTTGCTATATATAGATTTAGAAATTAGGATACATAGAACTAGACAATTACTTTTTGAGTAAAATTGGAAATCTTTGCCGCCCGCATCAATGGAAACTGATACAGGTTGGTTGGCAACCGCTTTCATCAGGGCATGTTCATCATTTTCAGGAACATTTTCATACCCGTCAATTGTAACTTCAGGAGCATTCTTCATCTGCCAAAATTGGCAACATAAATTGTAATTGTTTGTTACTCTAGAATCTAAAACAATTTCAGTTGTATATTATGCATATTGACTTATTGGTAGTCACCTCAGATGAAACACAAGTTCCATCTTTGGCTCGGTAAGGGTAATCCTTTTCGGTTGTTATCCCTTTATTTTTCCTAATGAAGTCAAATGCATATTCCATTAGTCCTCCATCACAACCACTGTTCTTAGAGCTGCAATCAACCAGCTCTTGCTCTGACAAAGATATTAGTTCCTTGGTTTTGATTTGGTTGATGCCTTCTACTGCTACAACAGTTGAAAAAGCCCAACAACTTCCTACAAGAATCTTTGAATTAAGTGATCAATACAAAAAAAATGTTGATATTATTGTGCGGTACTAGAGCTTAATGCTACATATGCTTCAGACAATGAATGATATTTTAGCCTCTATTGAAAAGGATTCACGATTGATAGTTGAAATGTTATTTATCGTATGATTTAGAGTATACCAGCATGACACTCTAGGACCACCAAATTTTTTTTCCAAAAAATGGACTAGCATATTGAGATTGTCCCGAATCATGTTTACCACATCTCCCTTGATTCTTGACACTGGTGACTGCTCCTTTCTTCCTCCAATCAACAGAGTGTTGAAGATCATTAGTTTTACCATGCACGAAACCACCAGTTCCTCCTTTGCTGCTGCGGAACATCCTGTAATGTCCAACTTTGGGGCCGGCGTAGGAGCTAAAGAACTCAAGATTGGTCATGTACGCAAACTGTTTCAGCTTCAACATGTAAGGCCTGTTCATCTGGCTCATCTTGTGGATGTGCCCCATGTTCTCCTTGAAAACATTGAAGCGTGCTTGCTTCTGGTCGAGGTCGTGGGACACCGTGTGGTGGCTCCTCCACCTCTCGTACAAGTTCCACAGAGCCTCCTCTGACTCCAAGTCTTTCTCATCATATTTAAAGCACTCAGCCAGAAACAATACCAAAGTTAGCAACACAATAATCACCCACATAGCTTTTCCTTTATCCATTAAGTGAACTTGGGATGATGCTGGTGAATCAAATGAAAGAAATAAAATGCGTGGGTCCCTTTTATACCAATCATATGTAGGAACAAGTAGGAAAAATAGTTGGGTTGATTTATTCATTATATTATTTGACACATCAACAAATTAACAAATGTGTATGATAGACACGACAAAGAGCTAGAAGGAAATGAAGCTTGGCCTAGTTTGTCATAACTTTTAATCAGAAGATAGGGGTGAAAGGCGGGATGTTTTGGAAAGCTTACAATTTTTAGTTTTGGAACATGAGTTCCAAATATAGTGTTGGTTTATCGCAAGTTCACAAAAGGCATGCCAATGAGGATGAATTCGGTTTTGTTGTTATCTTAGAATCGCCGTATAACTACACGATTGATGCAAAGCCTTAGTCAACAAACTAAAGCTTGCTACATGGTTTTTGTACTTGTATTCTTCACACTGCTCATACACAGTGGGTAGGTGAAACCCGTTCTTGATCGGAACTACATGGTTTTTGTTGTTTTCCTTTTAAAACAAAGGTGTTTTCAAAATACGCATGAGTTTGGGATAGATGCTTTTAAATGGATTATAATTTATTTGACAAAATTTAAGCTGTTTTCGAAGGAAAAAAGCAAAAGCTTTTCTAAAAAAGAAAAAAAGCTTCTTGAGCGGTACATACAATATTATATTTTTGTCATTTTAACTACTAATAAATATTATATAATATAAATAATTATTTTACATTTTTTAAAATAATTTACCTATAGCAGCTTTTTTATATCATTCAAACAAAAAAATTTATTTCTTTATAGTATTTTAAATAACTAATAAAATAATATTTTATAAAAATAATTAATAAAATTTCAAAATGGAGTAGTCAAATCTCATGAAAATTGACAATTTTTTTTTGTCAGATGGCAAATAAATAATTTTTTTTTTATCTATACACAATTCTATTTACAAATCAAATCAACTACTATTTCTTTTTTATTCCACGGTGGTTATCCAAAAAGTTCATTCGTACCCTCTATAGAGGGCGAAAAAGATAAAATTAGAGAGGAAATGTATGCATATAAGTTGGGCTATTTGAACATATTAAATGACGTATACATATTAGGGGTGTACAACGAGTCAGTTAACTCGTCTAACTTATTGACTTAATTCGTTTCAAAGTTGTTTGAGATCGATGAGTTAGATTGTTGACCCACCTTATCCACCTATCCTCAGCTCGCACTATCTCATTCTTAATTCTCACACGATAGCATGTATTAATTGTTATTGAATTGATAGAACATAGTTTTTTTTATAAGGTTCAAACACCCAAAAAAAAAAAAAGACTCAAAGGCCCGAAGAAAAAATGTCTAAAAACTCTCAAAACAATGGACAAAGATTCTAGAAAAAAATTCTTGGTTACTCAATGACTCGTTCAACAATCCAATGAGTCAATTCAAGACAACTCACTCTATTCAAAATTATACAACTTAATTCGTTCGATTCGTCATTAAATTTGTAAGATGAGTAAATTTATCTAAAAAATGTGACTTGAATTAGTCGATGTATTCATCCACATTGCCAAGTCTCTCGTACAGATAATGAGGTCTACCATGTTAAGCTTGTGGCTTCAACGTGAGATAGCGATATATAGAGAGGAACACCTTTTTTATTTTAAATTAATTTTTCTCGAGTATGCGGTTATTTTAAATTAAAAGGTTAATGTTCAACTTCATTCCTAAATTTTACATGTGTTTAACTTAATCTTAAAAAAAAACGATTCCTTTAAATTTAACGATCTTTAGATCTGTTATGAAATTGTGCGAATGTTGTGCAAACAAACTGAGCTGACTCAAGCATTCACTGCAGTTGTTGGTCGCTAAATTTTGGGGGCATTGTGATCCATTAATCCATATGGCCCGAAACATGTAGTCCTTTACATCTACGTAAATGTTATTTATATATTTGTATCATTTAAAAAAATATTTGTATTATCATTCTAATTAATCTAGCATTAATTATCAGGTTAGAGTTGTTTTCTTTACATTTTACTTTGAGGGCTTTACCTTTTTCTTCTCATGAAAAAGGGTTCCCAATTCATTATCTTTTGCCATTTTAAACTATGTACCTCCTATTATTGATCAAGAAAAACATAGGTTGAGTTAGAAATTAGATAATATGAGAAATGATGTAAATTGAATTGATTTTATTTTTAATTGAAATATTATGTCTATAATTAAATACATAAAATAAGATTTTAATTATTTAAAAATTAATTGTTATATTTATAATTTATTAAAATATGAATTGATGTAATTTAATTTTATTAATTGATATTTTCTCCTTATTATACTAATTAATTAATTCATGGGTTGGACGTGTGTCGAAAAACTAATAGAAAAGCGAGCTGCTCACAGGTTAGAACACAAGTTACTAGCTATTTGTTACCTTGAGCCAATTGAGTCACAAGCAACCCACAACCTAACCTACAAACGATATGTGCTCCAACCTGTGTGCAACACGCATCCCAATTCCAAGAACGTCTATCGAACACTCTAGAATAAGTTTGTTAATTTAGAAATAAGTGAAATGTAAAATAGTCTTTTAAAATATTTATGCTTTAAATTAAATTAGATTTTGATTAAATCCTATCAAATTTGATAGGGTTTCAAAAATTTCATTAAATTTATAAATTATGTGTACACAAACACTTGATTATGTGTTTGACAATGTTTATTTTAAATGTACAAATAACAAAAAATTGATAAGAAATATTTTAGATTCATATTTTGCTGTGATTCTATACTGAAAATAAAAAATATCAAACATTTGTTTCTTTCCTTGTTCTCAACACATTGAAATTTAGTTATTTAAAACCCTGATTGGCACATATAATAATAAATAAATAAATAAATAAACCTTACGGAGTTGGAAACTCCAAGAGAGTGAAATTAGGGTAATACACATGAACCTAATGGAAGATGAAAACTTTCCTCCACTTCGACCCCATCGACGTCTACTCCGTTCGTCTATGGACAAGAAAGGAAGAAGAAGGAGAAGAAAGGGGGGAGGTACCGGTGTACAAGAGCAAGGAAGAAGAAGAAACAGAGTAAAGCTGACGACAAAACGGTGCACAAATTTGCGTACATATGATGACCTGAGACATTCATGAGCTGCTTAAATGTTCATCCTTGTTCTGAGAATCGGAGGCTCTTAATGAATTTCAGGAGCGTTATTGATCTGCCATATGCATTGTTATTCTCTTAATAGATAGCAATTCTATTGTAATATGGGACCATGTTTTACAGTTGTTAGCAGTTACCTCAGATGAAACGTAGGTACCATCTTTATTTTTTCTAATGTAGTCACCTCAGATGAAACATTCATTGTTCTTAAGAGTTGCAATCAACCAGCTCTTGCTCTGACAAAGATACTAGTTCCTTTGTTTTGATTTGGTTCATGCCTTCTACTGCCACCTGGTTAGCTAGCAAACCAATAGTAAAAGGAGGAGGACTATAATTAATTCAGCCCGGCTGATACCCGGAGGCCCCTCATGGTGCTAGTTACTTTAGCCCACGAGTTTGCTTCCCCGAACATGTCACTAATTATTAAAATAATTGTAATTTCACATCTTATTATAATTCAAATACACACTTAGTCATACTTACGAGTACATAAAAAAACTGGTAAAAGAATGTTATAGTTTAATCACAGATTTCCAAATTGGGTACGTAGCTTTGTTGAATCTTGAAAGTAACACTTTTTATATTGTTGTATTTTTATTAATAAATTATTTTTATTATATTTTAAAGTTAATTTTGTTAACTACTATCATTAGTTTCTCTTTCAATCAAATATATAATATATGTTCTGGAAATTTTAATTTATTAATTACTAAATTAAGTTTTTTTGTGTAGACTTTTAGAGAGAGAGAGAGAGAGTTTCATTTTAGTATACGACTAAGGTATTTATTGGTATGCAAGTATGGTGATTAATCTTTCACTAACTTATAGGCAATTTTAAGAGTAGAATAGGCTATATGAGTTATAGAAAGTTTCTTTGAACAAATAAATAAATATATGTGTGTGTGTACACGCGTTACTAGTCTATTAGTGTTTGACAGTTTTTGGCACAAGGTGAGGATATATATCCCTTAAAATTAGCAGTCTATATATTGGAGAGCTGATTCTAAAAAAGCAATAATAATGTTCACTACAAGAAAAAATACGTTGAGCGGCAGGGTATAAAGTGTTGAGCGGCAGTTTTAAACCGTCGCAAAAATGTCTACTATAGGTGTCCAAAACCACTTAAATCATTTTGCGACGGTTTAGCATGACTGCTAAAATAGCCACACAACTGTCTTATACTCTGCGGTGGTTTTCAAACTGCTGCTAAAAGGTTCACTTTTGGCAACCTTACTAGCTATGCCTTAGGCAGTTGTGTAACCACTATTACAAGCCTTCCTTTTGGCAACATTTTATAAACGTTGTCCTAGACTCGCAATAGTTTAAAGTACCACATTTGCTCACATTTTTTTGTCATTGAAGCAACAATTCTTTCTAACAAATACACGATAAAACTTAAAACCATTTTAATTTTCTTCCCAATCTCCCAAATTACAATTTTTCTACACTAATATTGAATGCTTGAAGGGCAAGCAAGTACAAAAAAGTAAAATAAATTACCTAAATTTTATAATACTCAACTCATACAAGACGTATCTGGTTAAACTTTCCCATAAAAAAATATATACATCAACCTACCCAAATTAAGAAAATTAAAACCAACATAAATCGACCAAAATCATTACACAAGGTGACCACACACCAAAAGCACCCATACCAAAATAAAAAAAAAAAGAGGCACAAAGATAGCGAAGCAAAACACCAAAAAGTATAGTACTAAAATCAAACAACCGCCCACGAAGTCGCAACATGAACCTATCACAATGTATTATCTCATGTTAAATTTAATCATGTTATGAGAGAGAAAAACACAAACATGTTAAATAAGTGGAGCTCTTAAAATGGTAAGACTCAAATTTAAAATGTTTGTGTCTTTATCTTTCATAGCATGACCAATCCAACAAACTAAATTTTGAATTTACCAATATCTAATATCTTAAGTGGCATTTTTCTTAATTATGTGTCAATGAGTAAATTATAGGAGCCAAAAATATATTTATTTTCAAAAAAAAAA
>QANU01102670.1:205590-284504 GCA_003254905.1 Nissolia schottii | reverse complement strand
TATTCTAATAAATTCGATGATCCTCTTGGAAGCTTGGCGCAATCGATATCTTGTTAAGAGCCCAGCTGGTGTGCACTCTTTGGTGTAGAATCTTCATGTGGCGCACCGTAGACATGCATGCCCTATTCGTTGATTCACTACCGCCATGCTATTGATCGCAGCTATGGCCAGTTGGTCGAGATCAATGTGGAGTACTTCGGCAACGATGATTTCCTAGAGTACATCGCTAGCTAATTCGTAAGTTCTAATATATGGTTTGCGTGTTATATATGTTTTTTCTTTGAATTTATGGTTGGCTCATACCGATTAAGAAGCGTATGTATCGATCAGATGAAGGATTGAGTAGATTTGGGAACAAACTTGCTTATTTGGAGGAATTCTTGAGGTTACCTTTTGCTATAATGTATCTTATTTGGGAGGTAGCTTGGGGAGAAGATGTCTTGAACAAATCAAGGATTTTTAAGCACCCGAATGCATCCACTGATGACTTCCCATTTCATGCTTTTTTTCTATTACGAATCAGATGGCTACTATATATAGTGATTATAGTTATTTTAGTGACTATGGTTACTATAGTGATTATGACGACTTTGACTTTAATTAATATATACTCCTCCTGTTCTGTGGAACCACAAGGATCTGATTTAGAAAATTATTTTATATTTGAATGTAATTGTAAAAGTAATCTTTATTAGAATTACAAGTTGTCAAATTGTTTATATATGACAAATCTATGTTCTTCGTTTAATAAAAAAATCTATATGACAAACGTAGAACTAATTTTTTCCTCGTTTGTATTATTCATATTCTGTTTTAAGTTTTTTTTGGGTTCTGCTCCTTTTCGAATGATGTTTCTTATGGTTGGTTTTTTTTTTTTTCTTCCTATATATTGTTGGTATTTAGCTTATTTTGGTTCCTTTCTCAACCTGGATGGCCAAAACATTTTCTTAAACTTTTTAAAAATAAAAACGTTATTTATTTTTTAATATTTTGAAATATAACTAAAATTAACACCAATGACTATTAAGAACATAGTTATTAAATTCGTTTCAATCCAACCTAAACCATCGATGTGACCCGATAAATTTGAATTAGCCATGTGAAAAAAAAAATACTTGAAAGTCAAAATATTGCACCAGTGAAATATGAACCCATACTAACAAGGTATCAAATGCAAACCTTTTACCACCGATCAATTTTTAGTTATGAGCTATGTTAGCTAACTTTATAAATATATAAACATGTTTCTATTTATTTGAATTATATTACATTTTTATATAGTTATTTAATTATTATTTTATTATACTTGATTCAATGTGTGACCTAGTAATAGATTGAACCAATGACCCACCTGATGAGGTAAAGGTTGGTGAAGCAATGCTTCTTATTCGGTTCAACAGTACTTTTTATACCAATCCCCAGTTATATAACCCTAATTTTTTTACCTAAATATTACATTTAAACTTAATTATTTTTTCTTTTTAATTTAATTTTAAATATCATTATTTTTAAACATAATCATCTTTCAATTTAAAATAAAGAATTTCTAAATATCATTATTTCTAAATATGATATGATGTGAGCGTGATTCTCATGATGTACGTGAAAGGAAAGACTTGATGTCTACATAAAATTAATACACAAATAACATTTTTGTTAAAAAAAAAATTGTTTGGTGTTTATTAAAAGTTACAATTCAATATATGTTGCCTAGTCATAAAAAGGATGGTGCGAATGCATGGTGTTCATTTTGCCTTGTGCTATCATGTGAAATTTGTGTGTGTGATTGAAATGTGTGTCTCATACCATCTTCCAGTGCACCTCATCTGCGATGTCTTGGACTTGTCCGATGCTTTAGAAGCATATCTGACGAAGGATTAATTAAGTAGAGTTGCACAAAAGCTTGCTTATTTGGAGGAACTTGAGATTACCTCCTGCTATGACGGGTCTCAAATTGCTCTCAAAGTTGCCCTTCTTTGAGATCCTTGAAATTCAATCTACCACCGTGGGATAAACATGCATTTGCTATTGCACAAAACATGCCTTGAATCTCTTGACATGCGAGACTGTAACAATGTTAATTTGGGAGGTAGCTTGGGAGGAAGATGCCATGAACAAATCAAGGATTTTAAGCATTCAGAGGCATCCACTAACGACTTCCCATTTCATGCTCATCATTTTGGTTACGAATCAGATGGTTACTACAGTGACTACGACTGTAATTACTTTAGTAACTATGATACTGTGGTGACTATGATTACAAACTGTATCAAGAGGTAGGGTCCTCAATGCAATTTGAATCCTGGAGCTCCTCTTCGGGTTCGGGATGCCTGCAAGGACTCCGACGCTTAGGATAATAGGGTAAAGTCAAGGGGAGATGGGTTCTAGGTCATACCTGGTGTGTCGAGTTGACTTCAATACCTGTGGGAGCCATGACTTCCGCTGGCCTGGGATTCTCTCTCTCAGGTTTCTCTCTGAGGTTTGTGGAGTGATCATGTTCGCCAAGAAAGTGCGTCACGGTCCGAGAATCTCTTTGAACGCTTATGGGAGAGCCTATTTAGGTCGTATATTTTCATAGTCCATGGAGTTAATTTGGATTCCATAATAGGTCTTTAGAGTCCAATTCATAACACAAATGTATTCAAGACTTTTTGAAAGGTGCTTCAGAAGTAAAAAGATCTAAATAAGAAATGGGATTAGAAAATTATTTTATATTTGAATGTAATTGATAAAATATAGATTATTTTATGCGATTAAATGTTATTATTGTTCGGGTTTATGGGAAAAGACAGGTAGTGATTCTAAGCCTGCAGGTGATTTGCCTTTTATGTGCACGGATGCATTAGTGCCCTTATGGTTGGCACCTTGTTGGAGCTTTCTTCATCTTGTAGTATCACTGATTGTGGTTCTCAAAATTATATAATAGGATGGGTTCAGTTGGGAAAACCACACCTTAGAAATTTATCTAAGTCACAAGGAAGTACCACACTTTATTCCCTCTTTCCCTTTTTCTTCTTCTCTCCGCTGCTCCACTCTGTCTCTCACACTCTCAATCTCTTTCTTTTCCTTTTCTTTATTTTTTTGTTTTATGTGGCTTCCTTGAGCAATAATCACATGTATCACTAATCATTATTTAATTACTAAAACATAATTCAAAACTAAAAAAAAAGTTAGTTGTATTGTTTGGACAACTTGGTGTGTTGTTTCATTAGATTTAAGCTATGTCATATGAGGCTCATATAGTTATGTTAATTGTTAACGTTGTTTTTTTTAGGGATGAATTATGCTTGAATAATTAAGTAATGACCAGTGATATATGGGATTATTGCATAATAAGTCATACTTTAGTAATAATTATAATTTTGTGGTTTAATTAAGGTTTTTTATTTTTCTTTATTTTTTTCGATTTTTCAAAAAAAAATATTATTTAACAACAGATAACCTGAAATCCGAACTAAACCAACCCATTTTTTATTTGTTCAGTTCGGTTTGGATTTACTTGTAAAAATGAGTAAAATTGAACCAAGCAAAACCAAAGAAAATTCATTGGTTCGGATGCATTTTTTTCATTCTGACGGAGGTGCTTTTAAGTCGTAAGCGGACTTTGAATTTGGAAAGACGAGGATGAAATGTTAAGGTTGATAGAGATATAAACTGAGAAGGGCATTTTGCAATTAAATTTTAAGAAAAGATTGAATTATAATTGTAAATAATTAAATTTATATAATTTATATAAAACATATTAAAATTAGGTGTTAAATTATGATTAATCCATATAAACTTAGTAGTGAACCCATGAAATTATCTCTATCTCAGGTGTTATAGAAAGACCCAATAAGTTATCCCTAAACTAGTCATCGAGGGTGGTACAACCTATGAACAAAGGATCCGTAACTAGTTACAATCCAGTTGCTCGAGTTACCATCACCTTCCTCATCCACCACCCAATCCTAAACCAACGACCACCATCCTCCTCAAAGGAGCCTACGATGTTGTAAAGGTCCCCAAGATCTTTTAGATCATTGTTTCGATGTTGAGAAACTAAAGTAAATATTTTGTATTTATTTTAATGATGTATGCCAGCAAATTCCAAACCAATACTGATAAGTCCTTGTTAGCTTCATTTTATAATAAGTATACATATGTGTTGCTATCTTGCTCGTATTGTTATGACACTTGTGAATTCAGTTAGAATTATGTATATGCTTTATTTATTTGTTATTCACATCATAATAAAAGGGGATCATGTAGATTGTAATTTTCTATCACCCATTCAAAAAATTACCATGAAATTTAGATCTTGAAATTCATGATTATCACTTAATAAAACGAGATTAAGAACAAGAAACATATACCCAGATCCATAGTCGTTATTCAATTGAAGTATCTCTTGATTTCTTTTCCCATCTCTTCTTTTTTTTTCTTTCAATCTCTTCTGATGGTGAAATGAGTGTTTTTACCCTAGCAGAGAAGAACCCTGGCAGTTCCTTTTATTTTCCTTAATTTTCCTTTTTTTTTGTTGAGTAACTGTCATCAGATTTATAAGGGAGAGGGGAAGGTCAGTATTATCAAAATACCCCTACTAACTCTATCATCTTTTATAGAATTAATTGTTATCATCTTAATCCTTTTTTATTGAGTTAATACTACTTGTTACATGGACCATATTACCATAAGATTAAAATAATCTTACAATCTCTCACTTGATCCATGTGACAACTTAAAAATTCAATAACCATAAGCACGTACTTTACATTGAAGAAATCAAGTCATCATCGTTCATTTGAATTGAGTTGGTTGAATCATGACGGTCAATGTCAATCAAAACGACATGTTTCCTTCCATGTAACACAAACACCTCAACCACAGAACTTTAATCAAAGCATATTATAATCTTTGACTTTAATGTCTATAACATGTTATTACACACAAACAACACATGTACATAATATGATGTGAATAAAAAATAAATAAAGCAAAAACATAACTTCAACTGAATTCACAAGTGTCATAACAATACGAGCAAGATAGTCATACATATGTATACATATTATAAAATCAAGCTAACAAGGACTTATCAATAATGTCCATTATTTTTACATGACCAGAAAATGTTTTGGGTGGCAACCTCTTGATTAGCGGATCCGTTATCATCAAATCTGTACCAATATGCTCAATTGGCACTTTCTGTTTCTGCACTTCTTCCTTAACTGATAAGTACTTTAAATCCATATGTTTTGCACCATTGGAGTACTTGTCATTCTTTAAGAAAAAGACAACTGCGAAATTATCACAATAAATTCTTAGCGGCCTAGTTTTACTCAAGGTTGTCAAACTCGAGAGTTTAAGTAAACTAGTTGAGTCTCAGCAAAGTCAAATCGTAAACTTGTATGAGTTTACATATGTAAAAAAATATGTTATAACCAATTTAATTAGGAATTAACCTTAATTAAATATTGTATTTATAATTAAAATTGAATAATGTTAACTTTGAATTAAATTAATGAAAGAAATATCATAAAATACAACTTAATGCATGACACTTAGTGGTTATGTCATACTTTATTCAGTATCTGTATTATTTTATAATTCAATAAAACATAGCTCAATTATAATAAATATATGAATTTAGCTAAATAAACTCAATATATATTATCTAATATAAACAAAGTTAGATAAGTATCTAACAAAGTTACAAAATTTATACATTTTGAGGTAAACTCGTAAACTCGTAAGTAGATTTTAACTTGTAAACTCACTAGTAGAATCGATAGTTTACTTAAACTCGTACGAGTTTACCAAAAAAGAGTCTACATAAGTGTTAACTCGTTTTGTGTAGTAAAATCATAAGAGTTTACGAGTTAACTCGAGAGTTTAACAACCATGGCTATATTGTCGACAACACTAAGCCCCAAAACAAAATTACGCAACCATAATGCATGAACTGTGACCTCAAAGCATGCCACAAACTTAGCCTCCATAGTAGAAGTAGCAGTGATAGACTCTTTTTCACTTTTCCATGAAATAGCCTTTCCAGCTAATAGAAAGACATAACCAAATGTGAATTTCCTGTAGTCTACACATCCAGCATAGTCTGAATCTGAGTAGCCAACTACTTCAAGGCTATCTAATTTTCTATAAGTGAGCATGTAATCCTTGGTGCCTTGCAAATACTTAAGGACCTTCTTTGCAGCTTTCCGGTGGTCTATTCCGGGATTACTTTGATACCAGCTCAACATTCCAACAACAAAACTTATATCTGGTCGAGTGCATGTTTGATCATACATCAAGCTGCTAAACTGATCTCCCTTTTGAATTGGAACTACTCCTGAAGAGCAACTTTCCATTCTAAATCTCTCTAACACTTTATTGATATAGTCCTTCTGAGACAATCCCAACACTCCTTGTGATCTTTCACGGAATATTTCTATTTCTATAACATAGGACGTCTCACCCATATCTTTCATTTCAAACTTATTAGAGAGAAAGTTATTTACATCATATAACAAACCAACATCATTTGCAGCAAGAAGAATGTCATCAACATATAGAACTAATATAATAAATTAGCTCCCACTAACCTTCATGTAGATACACCGATCAACAGTGTTCTCTACAAAATTATATGACAAAATAGTATCATTGAACTTAAGATACCACTGTCAGAAAGCTTGTTTTAGTCCATTTATTGACTTCTTTAACTTACACACCAAGTTTTCTTTTTCTGTGGTCAAGAACCTTTCAGGTTGGTCCATATAAACCTCTTCTTCTAAGTCACCATTGAGAAAGGTGGTCTTTACAACTATTTGGTGAAACTCTAGGTCATAATGAGTCACCAAAGTCATAACAATTCTCAAAGAGTCCTTCTTTGAAACTGGAGAGAATGTCTCTTTATAGTCAATGTCGTCGTTTTGAGTGTAACCTTTGGCGACAAGTCTAGCTTTATATCTTTCAATGTTGTCTTTCGAGTCTCGTTTGGCCTTAAAGACCCATTCACAACCAACTCGTTTTGAACCTTTAGGCAACTAGACTAGATCCCAAACTTTATTATCATTCATTGATTTCAACTCGTCTTTCATAGTGTTGAGCCACCTTTTAGAATTGCCACATTCCATGGCTTGCCTGAATGAAACTGAATCTTCATCGATGCTTAAGTCACATTCATGCTCAAGGAATAAACCACATAGTCATCTAAAATAGCTGGTCTTTTCTGCCTTTCAGAATTTTTTAAAGGTGTTACTTGTGGTTCATCCACCATTTTCTCATTAGTGACTTGCACATCGTTGGTTGGTTTATTATCCATATGTTCATCTTGTGGGTTTGAAATATCGATTTGTTGCCTTAAAAGTGTGATTGTGATACAACAAAAAGGACAACAACCTAAGGAGAAACACTATGTGTAGGAATTTCTACATTGTTCGCTTGAATATCCACCTTTCGTGATTCCTCACTCCCACTGAAATGCTAATTTTCAAGGAACCTACCATTACCAGACTCAACTATTATTGTATTATGGTTAGGACAATAAAATATGTATCCCTTTTACTTTTCAGGATAGCCGATGAAATAACCACTAATGGTTCTTGAATCAAGTTTCTTTTCGTGTGGATTATATATCCTTACTTTTGCTAGGCAACCCTCAAACATGAAGGTGCCTCAAACTAGGTTTCATTCCTGTCCATAGTTCGTAAGGAGTCTTAGGAACTGCCTTACAAGGAACCTTGTTAAGCAGATACACAACGGATTTTATTGCATACATCCACAATGATAAAAATACATTACTATAATTTATCATGCTCCTAACCATTTCTATAAGAGTACGATTCCGCCTTTCAGCTACACCATTTTGCTGTGATGTACCAGGCATTTGTATATTGTGCACATATGCCCTGACTTTCGAGAAACTTTGCAAATGGACCAGGACATTGTCCTCTTTCATTCCCATAATATTCACCACCTCTATCAAACCCCACCTTTACTTTTCTATCTAACTGCTTTTCCACTTCATTAATGAATATCTCAAGGGCGTCCACTGATTGAGACTTTTCATGCAGTAAATACAAATAATAACAACGTGAGAAGTCATCAATAAAGGTGATAAAATACTTTTCACCACCCCAAGATGGAATGTCAACGGGACCACATATGTTCTCGTGTATCAACTCAAGGAGTTGACTGCTTCTTGTGGCTGGACCTTTTGATATATGTTTGGTTTGCTTGCCTTTAACGCAATCCACACATATATCCCAGTCATCAAAATCAAATTGAGATAAGATTTCACTTTTTACTAATCTCAACATCCTTTGTTTGCAAATGTGATACAACCTTTGATGCCATAAGAAAGCAGAATTTTCATTACATGCAACACACTTACTACCAGTACTATGTTCAACATGAAACAGGGATTTAACAAAATTAACATTAAGAATGAAACGGTACAAAGCATCAACTAAAGTACCAAAACCATAATAATACTTATGTTTATACAAACTGAAAACACCATTATCAATCCTAAAGTTAAATCCTACATCGTCCAACTTTGAAATAGAAACTAAATTCCTAGCACATACAGGAACATAGAGATACTTTTCTAGATCTAAGCACGAGCCACTGTCCAAGTTCAATCTGTAAGTCTCAATTATTTTTATATGCGCCTTCATTCTGTTTCCCATATACAAGAACTTTTCAATTCCTCTTATGGGCTGGATCAAAAGGAATCCCTTTCTTTTCGAACCATTTCTTTCTTTTCAGGCAATCTTTTTTGAAATGCTCAGTCTTGTTGTAGAAGAAACATTTATTCTCCTTATGGACTCGGCCTTCACGAACCTTCAGTGAAGCTTTGTTCTTCTTGTCCTTACTACCTGACTTAGTCTTGTTATTACTAACTCCATCATGAAATGTGAGATGGAGAGAGTGATTATTTATCTTCTTTAACCTCCCTTCCTCTTGAACCAACATGGCCTTAATTTTCTGAAAGTTCCATTTTTTCTTAATGGTGTTGTAATTCACCTGGAACTTGCCAAACTCAAGAGGAAGTGAGTTCATTATGAGTTGTACTAGAAAGAACTCACTCACATCCATACCCATTGATTTCAGTGTTGCTACTAGGTTTGCCATTCCAGTTACATGATCATGAATGAGTTGTGACCAATCAAATTTCTTGGTCGTCAACTCATTCATTAAGTTGCTCACAATGGACTTGTCAAGAATATTCGATTGAGAGTATTTCTTAATCTTTGCCATGAATTCCTCAGCATCTTCTGTCTTAGGCATAGATGGCTTAACATTTTCAGCCAACGTTATTCTCATTAAACTCACACTCAACCAGTTAGACTTGTCCCAAGCATGATAAAGATTATTATCATCTTCTAAACTAATCTCAGTAATGACTGTGGGCTTTTCATCCATTATTAATGCGAGGTCCAAATCCATAAATCCCAAATGGAAGCGGATTTGTTTAGACCAATAATCATAATTCATCCCATTGAACTTGATAATACCATTGACTACACCATACAAATTTGTGGAAGTTGCAAAATTTTATACAGACTCATACATTAATGCTTTGAGTAATTTTAACAAATTCAAACAACAACATTCAGTTATGTATCTAAGTTTACCTTTGGGTGACACTTAAATTCATAACTTCAAACTATAATAATTATCAATCATACTCAAGCCAACATGCATGTTATCTTTGGATATACAAACACGTTCAACAAGTATCTCCAAGGTCTCGAGAGTTTAAGTAAACTCATGAAGGCTCAGCAAACTCAAATCGCAAATAGTGACATGGTGGTTGAGCCTTCGAGCCGAGATCTGAAGGGGACGTCGGACATGTTGTACTAGATGAGGCGGCACACGTCGACAACGATGGCGCCGTCACAGAGCTCAACGCATGCCACCAACACAAACACCAGCACGATGGATTAACAACAAACCCTGGCAGCGTCGCCGTTGAAACCCATCAAAATTACAACTCTATTTAGCCACCTCAAGCGGCATAGGTTCATACGCCGCTGCCGCTACCAGAACCCAAGCCATCCGCGCTCGCGGGAGGGTTTCCTCACTGCCATCGCCATGGAGATCTCTCACACACTTTGCTCCTCATTTCTCTCCATGATTTCAAATGAAGGATTGACATTGACATTGACCGTCATGATTCAACTAACTCAATTCAAATAAAAGATGATGACTTGATTTCTTTAATGTAAAGTGTGCGCCTATGGTTATTGAATCTTCGAGTCGTCACATGGACCAAGTGGGAGATTGTAAGATTATTTTAATCTCATGATAATGTGGTCCATGTAACAAGTAGTACTAACTCTAATAAAAGGGGATTAAGATGATGACAATTAATTCTATAAAAGATGATAGGGTTAGTAGGGGTATTTTGGTAAAACCGACCATCCCCTCTATCTTATAAATCTGATGGCAGTTACTCAATAAAAAAAGGAGAATTAAGGAAAATAAAAGGAATTGCTAGGGTCCTTCTCTGCTAAGGTAAAAACGCTTTTTTCACCATTAGAACAGATTGAAATGAAGAAAGGAAGCGAGGGGAAAAGAAATCAAGAGATACTTCAATTGAATAACGATTATGGGGGTAAGCGTTTCTTGTTCTTAATCTTGTTTTATCACATGATAATCACGAATTTCAAGATCCAAATTTCATGGTAATTTTTGAATGGATGATAAAAAATTACGATCTACATGTGGTATCAGAGCTTCGGTTGTGAAATTTGTGATTATCCTGAAATGGTGTTATTTATTTATTTATTTAATTTTTCACAAATTTTATGAACCCTAAATTGTTAAATTTGGGAATTTTATGAACCCTAAATCAAAACAACCCTAAATCAAATTTCTTCTTCCTCACGTCCTCGAATTTCTTTCCAACGCCGTTCACGGCGATTGCGGCTCACGACGCGAAGAGGAACACATTGAACTCGCGAAGAAGAACGAGGAGCAAAGTGCGTGAGAGATCTCCATGGCGATGGCAGTGAGGAAACCTTCCCGTAAGCGCGGATGGCTTGGGTTCTGGTGGTGGCGGCGACGTATGAACCTGCACCGCTTAAGGTGGCTAAACAAAGTTGTAATTTTGATGGGTTTCAACGGCAGTGCCACCAGGGTTTGTTGTTAATCATCGCGCTAGTGTACTTACTGGTGTCGTGTGTTGAGCTCTGTGACGGCACCACCGTCGTCAAGGTGTGCCGCCTCATCTAGTACATGTCCAAAGCCCCCTTCGAATCCCGGCTCGCCAAGCTTAACCACTACGCCACAATTTGCTTTTGCAAATTTTTTTTTTGGGTTAAAACAAGGATGGGCCTTTTTTGTAGAATGGGCTAATAAAACCTCATGGGCCACTATCTTTTCTAACCAAACCATAAAACAGACCCAAAAAAAAAGGAATAGTTAGGTTAGAAGTTAATGTTTTAGCTAGTACGAAAATTAACTACAAGAAGTTAATATTTAGTAAATTTAATTTGTGATTATTCTCAATTAGGTAATGAAATCATTAATTATTATGCTAGGAGGTTGCCTAGAGGTGAACCATTGCTTATAATTAATGATATTATAGTGGCACATTGACACACTTGTTGAACGTGCTTCTATATCCAAAGATAACATGCATGTTGACTTAAGTGTGGTTGATAATTATTATAGTTTGAAATTATGAATTTAAGTGTCACTCAAAGGTAAACTTAGATACATAACTGAAAGTTGTTTAAATTTATTAAAATTACTTAAACCATTAATGTATGAATTTGTATTAAATTTTGCATCCTCTACGAATTTGTATGGTGTAGTCAATGGTATTGTCAAGTTCAATGGGCTGAATTATGATAAGTGGTCTGAACAAATCCGTTTCCATTTGAGATTTATAGATTTGGACCTCGCATTAATAATGGATGAAAAAGCTAGCAATCATTACTGAGACTAGTTTAAAAGAGGATAAAAATCTTTATCATGCTTGTGACAAATCTAACTAGCTGAGTGTGAGTTTGATGAGAATAACGTTGGCTGAAAATGTTAAGTCATCTATGCCTAAGACGGAAGATGCTAAGGAATTCATGGCAAAGATTAAGGAATACTCTCAATCGACTATTATTGACAAATCTATTGTGAGCAGCTTAATGAATGAGTTGACGACCAAGAAATTTGATTGGTCACAACCCATTCATGATCATATAACTGGAATGACAAATCCAGCAGCAAAACTGAAATCGATGGGTATGGATGTGAGTGAATCCTTTCTAGTATAGCTCATAATGAACTCACTTCCTCCTGAGTTTGGCAAGTTCTAAGTGAATTACAACACCATTAAAAAAGGACAAAGAAGATGAAGGATCACTCTCTCCATCTCACATTTTATGATGGAGCTAGTAGCAACAAGACTAAGTAAGGTAGTAAGGACAAGAAGGACAAAGCTTCATTGAAGGTTCATGAAGGCCGAGTCCATAAGAAGAAGAGATGTTTCTTTTGCGACAAGACTGGGCATTTCAAGAAAGATTGCCTGAAAAGAAAGAAATGGTTCGAAAAGAAAGGGATTCTTTTCGATCTAGCCCATAAGAACTGAAAAGTTATTGTATGTGGGAAACAGAATGAAGGCACAGATAGAAGGAATTGAGACTTACAGATTGGTCTTGGACAGTGGCTTGTGCTTAAATCTAAGAAAGTTTCTCTATGTTCCTGTATGTGCTAGGAATTTAGTTTCTATTGCAAAGTTTTACGGTGTAGGATTTAACTTTAGGATTGGTAATGGTATTTTCAGTTTATATAAACATAAGTATTATTATGATTATGGTATTTTAATTGATGCTTTGTACCATTTTAATCTTAATGTTAATTTTATTGAATTCTTGTTTCATGTTGAACATAGTACTAGTAGTAAGCGTGTTGCACGTAATGAGTATTCTGCTTTCTTATGGCATCAAAGGTTATGTCACATTTCTGAACAAAGGATGTTGCGGTTAGTGAAAAGTAAAATCTTACCTCAATTAAATTTTGATGATTGGGATATATGTGTGGATTGCGTTAGAGGCAAGCAAACCAAGCATATACCAAAAGGTCCAGCCACAAGAAGCAGTCAACTCCTTAAGTTGATACACACGGACATAGTACTCCCCTTGACATTCCATCTTGGAGTGGTGAAAACTATTTTATCACATTTATTGATGATTTTTCACGTTATTGTTATTTGTATCTACTGCATGAAAAGCCTCAATTAATAAATGTCCTTGAGATGTTCATTAATGAAGTGGAAAGGCAGTTAGATAGAAAAATAAAGGTTGTGAGGTCTGATATAGGTGGTGAATATTGTGGGAAGTTCAATGAAAGAAGACAATGTCCTAGTCCATTTGCAAAGTTTCTCAAAAGTAGGACTGTCAAAATAGGTCCGGTCCGTTTACCCAGTTAAATGGACAGATTTTACATGCAAAAAATAGACCCGTGAAAATTTGAAAAAAAATTGGACCGGCCAGTTTAAGCCTGCCCGTTTAGGCCCAACCCGTTTGGCCCGTGGACTGGCCCGTAAGCCCGTGATTTTTTTTGAATTTTTTTTGAATTTTTTAATTTTTTTTAAAAAATAAACGGGCTAGCGAGAGGCCCCGTTTAGGCCTGCGGACCGACCATAAACAAGCCGGACCCTAAAAATATGCATATTTTTGGCCCGACCCGTTTAGGCCTAAACGGGCGGCCCATAAACAGGCGGGCCATAAACGGGATGGCCCGCCCGTTTGGACAGCCCTACTCGAAAGTCAGGGCACATGTGTACAGTATACAATGCTTGATACACCACAACAAAATGGTGTAACTGAAAGGAAGAATCGCACTCTTATGAAAATGGTTAAGAGCATGATAAATTATAGTAATGTACCTTTATCATTGTAGATGTATGCATTAAAATCCGTTGCATATATGCTTAAAAAGGTTCCTAATAAAGTAGTTCCTAAGACTCCTTATGAACTATGGACAGGAAGGAAACCTAGTTTGAGATAGAAACATAACTTTAACTGAATTCACAAGTGTCACAACAATATGGACAAGATAGCCATACATATGTATACATATTATAAAATTAAGCTAACAATGACTTATCAATATCCTCTTTAAAATTGACATTGCCCGCCATGATTCAACCTCTCAATTCAAATAAAGCATGGTGACTTAATTTCTTCAATGTAAAGTGCACGCTTATGGTTATTGAATCTTCAAGTCATCACATGGACCAAGTGAGAGATTGTAAGATTATTTTATTCTCATAATAATGTGGTCCATGTAACAAGTAGTACTCACTCTAATAAAAGGCGATTAAGATGATGACAATTAATTCTATAAAAGATGATAGAGTTAGTAGAGAGTATTTTGGTAAAACCAACCCTCCCTTCTCTCTTATAAATCTTATGGCAGTTACTCAATAAAAAAAGGAGAATTAAGGAAAATAAAAGGAACTGTCAAGGTTCTTCTCTACTAGAGTAAAACGTTCTTTTCACCATCAGAAGAGATTGAAACGAAGAAAGGAAGAGAAGGGAAAAGAAATCAAGAGATACTTCAATCAAAACGACATGTTTCCTTCCATGTATCACAAACAACTCAACCAAAGAACTTTAATCAAAGCATACTATAACCTTTGACTTCAATGTCTATAACATGTTATTACACACAAACAATACATGATAATATGATGTGAATAACAAATAAATAAAGCAGAAACATAACTTTAACTGAATTCACCAGAGTCATAATAATACAGGCAAGATAGCCATACATATGTATACATATTACAAAATCAAGCTAACAAGGACTTATCAAATACTTCCAAAAATTTCTCAACAAACAAACATCCTCCAAATGGTGTCGGAGGTAGATGGTAGAAAATTTCGAACTTTCAAAGGGAAAAATGATTGCGAAAGGGTGGTGGAATAGATGAAATATGCAGTTGAGGAGAAGTTTGAGGAGTTGCTTCCAATGGTAGAGAAAGAGCTTTGAGTGGATGTAAGGGATTAAGATGATGTCTGGGGGTTGCCAACGGTGGGGATGATGGTGGTGGCAGTGGCAAATGGTGGAGGGGCGAATATGGGGTGGTTGGTGGTGCATTTACAAAGAGAATAAGAGATAAAGTCGGGTAATTTGTACAGAAAATATTCATACTAGAAGGACTTTGAAAATAAAACAAAACTTGCCAAAGAATTTCCGCCCTTTTGATTAAAATAAAAAATAAAAAAACTAACCAATTCTTACAGGTAACGTGAAAGGTACATTGGTACAAGGTTCATAACAAACAAACCCTTTTGTTTTGTATGCCTCAAGTGATCCACTACATTTGGTGAAGCACAGAATGTGATAGAAAGAAAAGCAGAAGAATCCATAATCCAGGAGTTCAAAACTTGTAAATCAGAGTATTTTCCTTCATCATTTCCCATTTCCATTTCTCAACATTACCCACACTATAACGGCACCATCCACCACATTCCTAATATCCTGCGCTAACAAATTGCCATATGCAAGGCAGGAAAGCTAGACTTAGAGAATCATTCCATTACTGAAATCTATCACTTATGGAGGAACAACCAAAACATTCCCAAGTACAAATCGTATGCATATAGTGAGCACAACCTAACACCTTATTTTCACCAGTCCCTTAGAAAGGCGGAAGATCTATAACAAATATCCAACCCCATTGTAAATGACTATACTGTAACATAAAACTTACTTGATCTAATATAATCACTATTCTGTAACATACACAAAAGCAGACAACTCAGTTAGCTCATCAGTACAACTACCACACAGAAAGTTAGTGTCCCTATTCTGGTCAAACTAAAGCCTACAAGTTCTAATCTTACATCCACAAACATGTGCCTATGATTGTAAATGATGTCAAGACCATAGCACGAATTAACCATGTGAATCAATATGTTGTCACCTGCTGATTCTAGATTGTATCTAGATTGTATTGTCAGTTCTCACAATTCATCAATTTGAAGTCAATAATTTTTGTAAAAAAGGATGCTGTCAATGGTTTGATACTTATTATGCACTCACCTATCTGTTGTATTAGCCTTATATAGTTCTATTAAACCACGAACAATGAGGGCCATGTAGTGCAACGAAGGAAATATACACGAGATGTATCAGCAAGCAGATATGCACCGGTACCAAGCCCAATCAACAGCCTAGAGAATATATACACTTACATTCCAGCCACATCAACACATGACCTGCTAGGCTGCTACTAAGTCTAATTCCTTATCTCATACTTACTAAGAAGAAGGGTTCAGGTTGACTAAAATCAAACAGCAGAACCATAAATCATAACGGAAAAGTTTCTTAAGACTTATAATAGCAATTTCAATGAAAGGTTCTCTTCTTTGTAGAGCAGTCAGTCACAACCTCACAGCTAAAAACAAACCATCCAATCGCATATAATCCGGTTCATAAGATGAGCCAATAGCCAATAAAACAGATAAAAATGAACAAAGCTAAGAATTCGAACAATTGCGGACAAGTAGCATTTCATGAAACAAGCTCATGTGTAACGGAGACCGTATCAGAAATTCAACCAATAAAATTTGATATGCTCATGAGCACTGGATTTTATTGGAGCATATGGCATTTTCATTGGGCAAAGAAACAAAAGGCAGGGAGAAGTAAAAATTACAGCATGTTGAATTTCAAGCAAGAGAATCCTTCTTATTTGCCTGCTCCTTCAACAATTCTTCTCTGACCCTCCTGATCTCTGCTTCCTTCTCCAACCTTTCTTGCTGCAATAGATAAACAATACAGAGGAAGCGGTTCAAAAATCAAAGCAATTCGCATCCATGCTTATAATTATTGATTACGTAATCGTCAATTTATGAGAAATGCCTAGGGTTTCGTAAGAGGAGTGAGAGAGTGAGAGTGAAATTGAAATCGGAGACGGTTAAGCGAGAATTGAGAAGTAAAGTGAAGATATAGAAGAGGGGAAGGGAGAGAGAAGGAACCTTTTCGTCTTGACGGAGAGCGATCCAGACATGGAGATGGTCCATGGACTGCCAGAACACGAAGGCTCCCAGCGTCATCGCGAAGTATGTCGCCACTTTCACCATTGCTTCTGCTTCGATTCGATTCACTGTCGTTCACCAACCCTGCCTCGTTAACCTTCCGTTGCAATCTCTAGCTCCTTCGCCCTCTGCTTATAAGATCCTCAAATTCCTTATTTTGCAAAAATAACTTTTATTAATTAAAAAAAAATATAATGAAATGATGAAGATAGGGCGAGGACCTGATATGCTATCGTTTGCCCCAACTTTCTCACACTGACCCCATCTTTCATACACCAGACCAAACAATCGAAAAGGCCCATTCAATCCCATTATTCACTGGGCTGAGTCTGGAACCTTTGGGTATATTTGCCGGTCAAGCCCAGCTCTTTTTGAGATGCAGGCTAGACAAAAAACCCTTTTTATCATGCCACCCGCACTTGTACATTTTATTTAGATTCCAACACCCACAAGAACAAGAAATCCCAACAAAATGCAAACTATTGAGAATTTTTTAATTTTTTAATATGATGATACTTTCGTTGTTCATCACTTGATTAATATATAAAAGAGGTTCTCTTACTAACGCCGGCCAAAAATTAATTTTGATCAATCATTTTTTTTAGAATACCGATTTTATTAAGCTGAAGACTCGGAGAGAAACCAAAAATTCAAGCGATTTTCCAACCTTTAATCAATCATTTAATAGTAAATATATCCGGACAGCACGTCAAATATATATATATATATATAGTCGTTACTTTGATATTCTATAAAATTTAAAAGTATTAGTATCTTAATGTTTAAGATTTAGTTAAGTGTATTATTAAATTAAATTATTCATTATTTTAAATTTGTTATTAAATCTCAACAATTTAAATAAAATGGAATACTGATATTTTCATAAAATTGTGGGTACCTATATATATGAAAAATAATGAAACAATAAAGTCGGAAACGAATCTGAGTCTCATGATAACCAAATTTAGAAAAGAAAAAATGAAATTTAGTTTCACTAAATTATCAATATAAAAAAAAAGTACACCCAACTATTCGATCCGTTGTATAGTTACATTAATATTCATCCCTGATTCTCACACATTTTTAAAGGTCCAACGTATAATAGAATTAAAGTTTGTTAGATTGACTTTTTTTTATATATTTATAAAAATGTTTAGACACAATTTAAAGTATTTTTTAATTTGTTTTATGAAAAAAATACACTATAAAAAAACTCTACTAAAAGAAGTACTTTTATTATAAATTAATCAAAATAAATTAGCTTAGTATAGTAAAATTGAGAACGCAAATAACATACTACTATCCCTATAAAAATAAAGATACAAAATTTAATTTTTAAAAATTGCACTTATAAAATAGAAAGCAATCTTAGTGCCTTACTCCAAAAATGTCAAAGCAATTCTCTCACAGTTTTAACTAAAAAAAAAATGATCCTAGCATTCGATTAACACTGGCCCTATTCAACAATGGTTTGTCTGGCTGATATATAATTACAATATGTCAAACTGTCAAAGGCCGAAATATTCATAGCTTTCTCACCCAAAATATATATATATATATATATATATATATATATATATATAGTTTAAGAATCCCCCAGAATTTATGGATAAGGGGAAAATACAAAAATATTAATAAAGTTCAATAAAGAGGTAAAGCAATAAATATTAATCTCACAAATGACATCTACATTTTCAAACAAAATGTTGAATTGAATTTTCAGAACCCTAGCTAAGATCACTGAATCAAGACATAGATGTCATTCAACTTGCAGCTATGATTTTAATCCTAATCGCCTCGCAGCTAGCAATTCAACTTCTGATCAGATCCATTCAAGCTCGTGATAGAAACCTGCCAAATCTTTATCTCACCATCAAGCGATCCACTGATGACCGAAACGACACCGTTCGGGGAACTTTCATCAGACTCTTGTACTGCCGCCAACGACTTCACCGGTTTCCTGTGACCATCAAGAACAGCGAGGCAGCAGAACTGTCCATCAAATCCCCGCTTCCAAACCCTGACCGTCCGATCAGCGGACCCACTGAAAAGCAAATCAGAGGCGTATATCAAGCACAGTATCGCCTTCTGGTGGCCCCTGAGGGCCCCGCTAACCACCATATGATTTGCGCTGTCCTCCCTCTCCCACACCAATATGGAACGGTCGCACGAACCCGAGAACAGCACCGAACCGTCGTCGTTTAGCGCCAGCGCGTTAACCGCCGACCTGTGCTTCTCCAGCGTCGCCACTAGCACGTGCCGCCTCTCCCCGACGGGCTTCCCCCAAACCCGTATCCTCCTGTCGGCTGATCCGGTGTAGACGGTCCCGTCGCCGGACACCGCAACCGCGTTGACCGCGTCCTCGTGAGCCTTCACGGACTCCAAACAGCGCAGGTCCGACATGCGCCACACCTTGAGCGTCTTGTCCCACGAAACGGAGTAAATAAAACCGTTAGAGACGGCGAGGCCAGTAACGGCGTCAGCATGCTCAATCCATAAGCTCTTCTCGTGGCGCCTGACGGTTACGTAGTTTGTTGGAAAAAGGAAACGGCGTAAACGGTCGTTGACGGTTGGGAGAACGGTTATCATACCGTTGGGTTTGTTATGGTTTTGGTTCCAGACGCGGATCTTGCGGTCTTGGTGGGTTGTGAAGACCATTCCGCTCGAGAAGGCGATAGCCTTGGTGGAACCCGAGGAGGCGCCTTGGGAGTTGAGCGTGTGGAGGGCGGCACACGTGTGGCGATCGTAGACGGTTATTTCGTGGGCGGTTGCGGCGTAGAGGAGGTCGCCGTGGACTGCGAGGGAGGTGACGGGGCGGGATGGACGCGGCGTGAGGGAGGTTAGGCAGCTGTGGGAGACGGAGAAGTTTAGGGTTTGGGGAGTGAGTTTCTGGAGAGAAGGAACGGATGGGAGGGTTTGTACGGAGAGGTCGCTGTGGAGGGTGGAGGTGCTGCTGCTGCTACTCTCGGGAGAAGCGGGTGCTTCGGATCCGGAGGAATAGCTGCTTGTATCTGATGATGTATGTTGTTGTTTGTTTGGACGAAGTTTGCTGGGTATGGAGATGGTGGATTGGTGGGTGGCGGTGGCGCAGTTGCCGGAGGAGCATGTTTGTAGCCACGAGTGAATCCGCATGCTGTTAGATTAGGTAGCTAGGTAGAGATGGCAAACAAGCTGAAGGGAGAATAGGGATAGCTAAGCTTCTTTAGACTTTAGAGAGAGTGGGATCAAGTCAAAATGGGGAAAGATGAGGGAGGGTACGATGGGTCCGAGGTTCTAATAAGACAGGCAATGGTATTTTTTAATATTTGCTTTCAAATATTTTAAGTGAGTGATGATATGTGATGGGAGTTCAGACTTTATTATGAGAGCAAAGTTATTTAAAATGGGATGAATAAATTGGGAGATTTTATTATTAAATTATTAAAATATTTTATTTTAATAATTTAATAGTAAAAGGTAAAATGAAAGGATTATGATTTGAATTTTTGTCGTATAGGTGTTAAAAAAACATTTTTAATTTTAAGCATAGATTGTAGAAGGGCATTTAACTGAGGTGCCGGAGAAACATGAGAAAAAGCCGAAGATTTTGATTTTTGCCGGGTGGGGGAACCAATAAGGTTGCTCTTTTAAATTCTCTTTTTTTTCTATTAGTTGGGAAGCTTGCTCTTTAATTATTAGAGTCTTATTGGCTATCGCACACTCACTCGCTAACACAGTTATGAAATGTAGAATACGCGTGTTGTTAACTGGCTGTTGACATCGTTGCAAATGTCCAATTTGTGCAAGTTGCTACATATTTTACACTTTGCACACATGCAGATACAGTCGAGATGAGAGACCGTACCCCTCTTCCCATTGCCAAATTGCATTTTTATTATAAATAAAATAATATAAAAGGCGAGTTTTGTGGTCGTCTTCTTGTTCTTGGTTTCTCCAGCGGGGCCGTATCCATTTATCGAAGCTTTATGATACTAGCCACCAACGGGGGAGCATCGCCTTTCGAGAAAGAAAAAAGATTTGTGTACAGTTTACAATTTATCATGTTAATTAATAATTTTACATGGTTAACTCACGTGTAATATACAAAAATTTTAAATTATTGTACACAGATATTTTAAATTATTATTTATTAATTCATTTTTTAACTGATATACATAAATACTTTTAATTATTGCACAAATATTTTTAATTATTTTATAAAAATATTCATAGATACATGTACACACATTTTTAACATATTACACAAATATTTTTAACATGCATAAATTTTTTATTATGCTGCACAAATATTTTTAATTATTGCGTATAAATATTTTAAACTGTTATGCATAAACATTTGTAATTATTGTACAAAAATATTTTAAAAATATTTATGTGCACAATAATTAAAAATGTTTAGACATAATAATTTAAAATTTTATACATAATAAATAAATAAAAATTATATACAATAATTAAAAATATTTGTGTATAACAATAAAGAGGAGATTTGAATTCTTCTAAGTGGACAGTTTAGGGTGGGCATGGATCACGACTCTTTGAGAAGTTAACAATCGCTTAAGGATTTACAGCATGCATGACATGGATAATTTGACTAGCCAATAGCCACATACAAAAGTCCAAATCATGTACTGTATTTATTCGTCCCGCACCCGCAGATATTAACATTTGGATAAGAGGGAAAAGGGGGTTTTATTCAATGTTTAAGAAGCTGCATATGTAGGTCCAAACAGTAGACCACTGACTAATAACAAAGTTCTCTCCATCTTATCTTTGTGTCATTATAAATACTAACCGTTTCAATAAATTTTACCTTCCAGGATTGAAAACTTTATTGTAAAACTAGTGTGTGGTGTCAGCAAAGCAAATGTTTTACATATACAAATTATTTGACATTTGTAAATAAAATAAATTCATTTATAGAAATATGAAAAAAAAATTGAAGAGAAAAATGTTTTTTTTAGACAGACGGGACAGGGCCCAATAAAAAAAGAAAAGAAAAAATACACTAGTGTTTGTAAACTCAAGAAACCTGATACAAATCATTTCAAAGTAAAGGGTAAATTGAAGGGGAAACTTTCTCAATGAATCACAAAAGAATGAAGTAAGTCGTCAATAACACAATTGACTTCTCTAAAAATATATTGGAGTTGCACCTCCCAATCTTGTGATAACAGATGGCAAATGCAAGCAATGATTGAGAAAGTTAGATGAATGTGGTTTTTACAAGATTGGATCAAATAAATATATAAATGTGATAATAGAAGTAGTTATCAAGAATAAGTAGGAAAAAATGGATAATAAAAGAGTGACAAAAGAGTTTATCTTTAATGATTTTTTTATAATTATTTTTAAAAGTAAAATTGATATATAAAGTTGTACACCAAATGATAATTATTTTCTTGTAACCCTTTTGTAGTAATATATAAATGATAGGACAACAAACATTTAAGACGATTTTAGAATAATGATCAATTTTATAATTATGTAAGGTCGGTATATTACGATGGAATTCACAATGAGTCTATGTTTTTTTTTAATAAATGTGATTATTCTAAAATTATTTTAAATAATTATCATTATAATATTACTCAACTTTATTACCAGTTATCATACTATTCTCGGTGGAGTATAATTAAACAATTTATCATGTCTACGTACGGAGCCTTTAAATTTGTTACTCCCTCCCTTATTAAATAATTGTCCACTTTTTTATTTTAACATTTTTAAAATAAGTATCGACTACTCAAATCTATACAACATTTGTTATATATTTTTTAAGACTCCTATTTACTGAGAATAGTGGACAAGAGATAGAGTAATAAATGAAGAAATTAATAAGGGTAATTTTGTAAAGTATTATTAAATTTTATTAATATTAAGACTTTTTAATCATTTTCTTAATACTCATGTAAAATGGAACGTGAACAATTGAGAATGAATGGAGTATATAAACTAGCGGAGCTTGACAAATGACAAACAAGCAAATAATGCAAGAGTTTGATTTTGATGTAAAAATAGATGAAATTAAAAAGAGAGGTGCTGAAATAAATTCACATAGAAAGAAAGTTTGAAAATAACGTTAAAAACTAATGTTTGAAAACTGAATTATTGCGGTGTGAAAATAGATATTGGGGTTGTGAAAATAATATTATTTTTATTTAAAAAAAAGTAGCTATACAAAAAGTTAGACTCTACGACAAGTTATTTTTGTGAATCTCCTTTATTACAATGTATAGATGAAATTTACCTGTTATTTCAAATTAAAAAATAAAATGTTCAATATATTAATCATGGGTAAATCAAGGCAAAATCTAAGTAAAATCACCCGCTTTTCCATTTAATATCATACTTTGTTTTTGTTTTAGTAATATATAATATATATCATCCATATTAATTACAATATCCTATCATATTTATTTTAATAAATACAGGTATAATTTTGGGAACAGATTATTAAGTAATGAAAGATTAAAATATAAATTTATGCTAAACGACAAAATGATAATATTTATAAAGGCAAAGAAAAATATATTGTGCATGAGCATTAATTGTTTGACTTGCAGCTAGCGTTCATATACACACACAACCTGTTATTCCCACGGTTTTCCTTTGAAACTATGGGCTTAGAATTTAAGTCAAGAATCAAAAACAATTTAAGTAACTCGATAATTTTTTAGATACTCCTAGAATAAGAAAAAATGTTGTTCTTCTTTTAAAAATATGACATCGTAATCTATACCCTGTTCTGTTAACACAGTGCCTTCTACCATGAGACCATGAGGATTGGGCTTTTGACATGAGATTTATTTTTACAGCAAAATTAGGTGATTATATTACAAGTTTGTTATCGCCCCATGGTTTGATAATATTTTTTAAATATTGCAAGGTAAGTCATTTTTCATTTTTGATATTGAGTCCTCGCCGAGCTTTTACATTGTCTCATCTTCTTCCTGTCAACTANTGAATCTGTGCTTATGGTGCTGGTGGCTTTCTTGCTTGGAATACAACTCAGTGCAGCGGAGTTTGGAAGGCACGTGAGACGTCAGAACGACGTAAAATAAAATCAAAAAATCGCTGGTGGGTGCGGCAGAGCACGGAAGAGATGGGTTGCCGGCAGTGGGAAAAAACGGTGCACGGAAGGCAGAGAAACGGAGGTGGCAGCGAGGTTTTAGAGCGGAAAGATAGATTGGCTAACTGATACCATGTGAGAAACAGTGAGAGAGTAATATATGTATGTCTGTATATTTCAGCTGTACATGGAGGCTAAGCTTATTAATAGGTTGAAAACCTAACCGCCAAAATATAACGGCCAAGAACAAATTATAATCAAATCAAATCTAATCAATTTATAATTTACAATTATTAAATACAATTATTAACAGAATACATAAATATGTACTTAAAGAAGAAGTCCGCATAGTTGAATATAAATTTAAAGAAAGAGTCCACGCACTTGAATACAAATTTTTGTATTTAAATATGACTAAGATATACACAAATACATAATACTTGTATTCAAATACTACAAAAACTTTTAAAAATGTACTGGAAAACATGAGTCTGTTATCAAAATATACATCATTATTTTACTAAAACACAAAGAGGAGATATGAAAAGCCATAGTAGTATAATATTTGTAGGATCCACTTATCTTATTTATAAATATTGCTACTAAAAATAAAATCAAAGACAAGCAAAAACCCACATCAACCTTGTCGTTGTTACTCTGCCTACCATACGTTTTTGTTTATGATTATCAAATCTTCCACAGACAACAAAGAAAGAGAATGGGCAGGAAAAAAGGAAGAAAAAAACGGCCAGGGACTAATTGCAAAAGAAAATTGTAAAGGACTTAGTTTGCAATATTTAAAAAAATATTACTAAAGCATTGCACGGTGGCGATCTTATGATATTAGCACCGAATTTGCCTCAAAACAGGGGTCTAATGTCAATGGCACAAAGCTTTGTGGTCTCATGGCAGAGGGCACCATGTTAACACACAAAACAAGCGTTTGAACATGAAGGAAATATATAATTTTCTTTTGGATAAACACTACAAGAAAGTAGTCAATTATCGTCCAGTCATTACTGTCGGACTAGAGGCCGACGGTATTGTCGTCGGATAACGAAAATACATCCAAGGTTAACCGGTTCGCTCATAGAGAATCGGGTAGAGGCGTCAAGTTACCATCGGACACACGAGCGGACGGTAAGAGGAGCAGTAAATGTTTGCAGGAAAGGGCACAAAAAACTTACCGTCAGTCTGTATCGACGATAAGGTACGTCCTAAACGACGCATTTTGCATAGTGTCATTGGATTTAGTGTATATGGTATTACCGTTAGATACGTCTGACGGTAAGGTACGTCCTAAACAACACATTTTTCATCGTGTCATTGGGTTTAGGGTATAGGGTATTACCGTTGGATCATTGCGTTTTGTATTCGACATGGGACGTTGCGTTTGATAAAATGGTTATCATCAGTGATGGTTAAGTCGATGGTAACAGAAATATTTTTGCACAAAAAATTGGCGCCACTTTTTTGGGTACCGTCGGATAGTTTTGATGAACCGACGGTAAGCTTCAAATATAAAACACAGCGTTTTGGGATACTCGTTACCGTTGCACATGTCCGATGATAATAGTTTTAATCAAACATTGCGTTTTGTACATCTTTATTACCATCAGACTGTACACTTACCGTCGGTTATGTCCGACGGTAATGTCCAAACCCGACACTTAGTCGAATTTCCTTTTTCTTCTTCCCATTGTTTTCTCCCTTCTTCTTTTTCTTCCCCTCTTCCCTTCCTCCCTTCTCTTCCCTCACCACCACCACTGCAACCACTTCCGGCAGCTTCCATCACCTCTACCGCGTCACCATCGTCTTCTACAATCCCACCCCCGTCAACTTCCACTACCGCTACTACCTCATTGCTACCGCCACCACCGCCATTACCTCCTTGTTGCCGCCACCACTGCTAGGTTAGTATTAATTGTTATTTGATTTATTAAAATAATGTAAATTAATTTTCTTAATTATTTTAATTTTTAATAATTAGTAATTAATTGCGAGATTGAAGATTAAAGGAGATTGAGCGAGGAGATTGTTCAAACAATTATCAAAGTTTGTAACGACAATTAGGTATGTCTTTAACTTAATTATTACTAGGATAGAGACTTAATTTATTAAATTAGAGTTGTAGGATTGGAGTTGTATGGATGGACTGGGGGAATGAACGCTTATCATTTCTTTCCGACATTGTTTGAATTGACGTGCTGGCAACAATGATTATATGTTGTTTGCGGAGATTGGAGGGTCTATGTTTTAAAATGGTTTAGGAAATATTCAGTAGAATTAATGTATAACAAGAAGATTAAAGTAATTAAAATCATTAAGTTCACGCCCGTTAATGATGTAACATGCATGTAAGATTTGTGGAAAAATGATTCCGTTGAATAGATTTTGGATGTACGATAGATACTACGGGAACCGGGGAGTGATAAAGCCAGAATTTTTTGAGGGCGTCGACTACTTTTGTCAAACTGTTACAACTATTCATCAGTATATGGCAAAGCAAAACATTAGATGTTCATGTTCTTTGTGCAAGCGCTGTAGAATGTTGCATGTTGAAATAGTTAGAATGTGTCTGTATAAGAATGAGTTTGAGCCGCATTACTGGATATGGACCACGGAGAGGTGGATATTAATGGTGTCAATGAGTTTAGTAGGTTGCATTATGTAACACTCCGCTTTTTCCCTTAATAAAGATTTTATATCTGACGCGCGGCTCATATTTTATATCGTATACATATAACGAAAAATTTTCAAAACAGTCCATATTTTATAAATAAGAAATATTTTCAAAGTTAAAAGTAGGGGCTCAAAGTAACCCCAACCAAAGCAGATAACAACCTAGTGAGCATTGTTTGCGATGGACACGTAAACAACTAACTAGGGTGTTTCACATTACAAGGGGGAAGTATAAGTCACACAGGTATTGAACAAGATGATGAAACAGAAATTTTTTAATTTAATAATAATGATAGATTTGCAAAAATGATTAACGATGCCTTTAACGGTAATATGCTTGATGAAGAACCTAATACGGATGTTAAAAACTTTTATAGTTTATTTGAACAAGCAAATAATCCGGTGAGGGAAGGATTTGTCCATTCAAAATTATATGTGACAGTTAGGATATTGACTATGAAGTCAGAGGCTAATCAATCTGAGAGATCATTTGGTCAGTGGCTTTTGTTCATCAAAGAACTAACACCGCTGAATAATGACGTACCGACAAACTTTTATCAAGCCAACAAAATTTTCTCTAAACTTGGCTTGCAGTCCATAAAGATTGACTGTTGTCAAACGGGTTGTATGTTGTACTATATGGATGATGCGACCTTAACTGAATGTAAATTTTGTAGTGCTTCTAGGTTTAAACCTAAGAGAGTTGGTCCATGGAGATACAAGAATGTTCCTTATAAAAGAATGCATTATTTCCCGTTAATTCCAAGACTGAAAAGATTGTTTGCCTCAATGAGTTCAGTACCGCACATGAGATGACATTTTCAGAACAAAAGAAATGATGGTTTCATGACTCACCTGCCTCATGGAGAAGCATGGCAACACTTCGACCAAGTTTATCCTGATTTCGCTGCAGAACCTCGAAATGTCAGATTAGGTCTTTGTTCGGATGGGTTTGCTCCTAACAATCAATTAAGCAAACCATACTCATGTTGGCCTGTTTTTGTTACACCATATAATTTGCCTCCTGAAATGTGCATGAAAAATCCTTATATGTTCTTATCTTGCATGATCCCCGGGCCAAGCAACCCAAAGCTAAAATTGATGTTTTTCTTCAACTATTGATAGATGAACTAAACATGTTGTGGAGTTTAGGTGTGTACGACGTGTCCATGAAGTAAAATTTTATGTTGAGGGCATCTTTGATGTGAATTGTCAACGATTTTCTTGCTTATGGTATGTTGTTTGGATGAATGATAGCAAGAATGTTGGCATGTCCAGTATGTATGGAAGACACCAAAGCATTCCAACTAACGCGTGAAGGAAAATAATCTTGGTTTCATTATCACAGGAGATTCTTGCTAGCGGATCACACGATCAGGAACAACAAATATGGGTTTTGGAAAAACAGAATTGAAAATGAAGAGCCTCCGCAGAGATTAACTGGCCGTGACATGTGGAGGAGGGTTAGACGTTGCTGAAAGAGCCAAACAACTTTATTACGCTAGTTATGCAGGAGTCACTCAATTAAGCTGAAAAGTTGTGATCAAAAGCAAACCAAGTGGTCGAATTGAGTTGGATGGCATGCATTCAGCAGAGCAATCATCATATAATCAATTGTATCGAGTGTCGGACTCAATCCCTGCAACAATAGTTGTTCAGACAACAAATACGAACACATTGTTAGCTACAAACGACGAGCCAGAAACACTTTAACTTTCTAACCTCTATCAACGTTCAACTGATGATGTCGACAATGATGATGGTGATGAAGAAGAAGAAGAAGAAGAAGAAGAAGAAGAAGAAGATTTTGACGGCCAGTCAAATTCTGAAAACGACGATGATAATGTTTATCTTTCATCGTCAGACTAGCTGCGATTTGTAATTATTTAAAAATTTAAAATATTAAATTTATTTTGTTATTACTATTATTGCCTTATACAATTTAATTGCTTAATTTTTATTTAATATTTTAGTATTAATTAAATAAATATTTAATTTGTTATTAAATATAAATTTCTATATATTTATAAATTACAAAATTTATTTATTACATTAAATTTTATAATTTATTAAATTACATATTTATTATGTAAATAAATAATAAAATTTTAATTAAAATTTTGTTTTTTTAATATTTAATTATTACCGTCAGTGACTGTCCGACGGTAAAGGAATAAAATAGTAATATCTTTACCTTCAGTAGTGGCCAACGATAAAAGAATAAAATATTATTATCTTTTCCGTCAGTTAATGTCGGTGGTAAATGAATAAAATATTAATATATTTACCGTCGGTCCTGACCGACAGTAAACTGATTCAAATGTAATCAGATGTGAACCGGTTTCTGTCGGTTTATTCTGATGGTAATTATCGTTGGTAGTCGTTGTCCGATGGTAAATCAATTACCATCGAGCACTTTACCGTCGACCGGATGTCCGATGGTAACTCTGACGGTAACGTCAAAAGCCGCGGTAACCATGCAATTTTTCGACAATAACGCCGACAGTAATGAGTTGTTTTCTTGTAGTGAAATAAGCGAGAAGTACGGTGTTGATGGCAGCAAAACAACATGTTCCTAGATTCATCCGTATAGTATCATCTACTGAGTATTGCATTATTACTATAATATAGGTTTGTTGGCACATTACATGCCAGCCAGAATAATCTTCTATTATTGATCCTTTGATATGAAAATTGCAGAGGGAAGGTACGTAACGTGCGAATTGGAAGCTCAAGTTGGCAAGTTGAGCAAGGGGGGGTAGTGTTGTAGTCATGGTCTGATCTTATAATCATAATTATTAGTAATTCAGATAGAATAATACTATTTGAATACCAATCTTAATGTAGACACTAACTTTCTCATGTGACACATTATGGAGCTCATGTACATCAAATGTTAATATTAACCTTTTTGATTAAGATATCCCATACGTGTTTTAAGAAATGATGCAATACGTGTGTGTTTGACTAAATAAACTAAAATTAAGCTATGCATAAATATATGAAATTATTATCAACATTATGGCAGCTTTTAACCTAGCCATTGTTATTTGAACCTTGCAAGAAGACGCTATAAGGAAATACCCATGTCTCTTTCGTGCCAGGTTGTATTGTATGTAAGCGATACTTTATTTGTCGTTTATGTATCCTGTGTTAATTCAACAACGGCATCAATAAAGCAATGCTAATTAATTACTTGACTTGAGGAATAAGGATGTGTAGTTTATTCAGAAATCTCTGTTGCTTCTTTCTGCACTGCAGCTTTGATTATTTTGGTTTCTGCTGCTGAGTTTAAATTTGACTAATTTAAAACCTTTCTTATGTCATCTTAAGCGCAAAGTTTAAACTGCTTGAAGCTCTTGTTTGGTCATGGGAAAAATTAGTTCACACTTGTCTCCAAAACCTGTGTCAAGAACAGAATTTATGACGTCAATATCGAAATCAATTGTATATATATTAAGCCTCTTTCTTCTTCAGTAACATACAACAAATAGTATAAAACCATGATAAAGATAAAATGTACTTATCTCCAATTTTTTTTTATAATTATACTGTGAGTTCAATCTTCATTTAGGAGATAAAAAAATTTTCATAACCAATATTTTACCACTTCCTGTAAATAGGTATTGTGATGGAATCAGTCACTGTTTCTCTCCTGTGGACACATGGGGCACACCAAAAGCATTTCTGTTTTTGGTCGAAATCAATTGGGGTTTAGAAATGGGCCCATATATGTAACTTTTTTTAGGTGTATGTATTGTGTTTTGGTTGTCCATATATCTTGTTGTTGGGTTAAATACTCTTGAATTCTTTCGAAGCCCAAAATATTTTTTGACCAAAAGAAAACCAAGGAAAAAGGCCCAAAAAATGTTTTCTCGTTTATGTTAGGTTTAGTTCAGTTTTCTGTATAAAATGCAGAGGGGGCGTGGCTCTTCTGGAACAAAGATAGATAAACCCTAGCGCCGGGAGGTAAGGTTTATTTGAATCGAATGCTGCATGAATATTTTCTACTAGGTTGTTGTACGCCTTACTACTCTTTTTATTTCTTCTTTCTCTGTTATCGTCGCTTTCGAAGGCGTTACGTTCTTCGTCTATGTTGCTATTGCAAGAAGGACGTGTCAACGTTAGCGTATATCCGTTTTCAACTTCGACCTGTTTCTGGCTCTTATGCCATAAAACAACTACGCACATTATCGTAGCTTGTTTGACGGTCGTGTTGTGACATTACAATTCACTTAATCCGTGTTCAATTTTACTTTTGGATTGTTGCTTCTTACTGGTGAACTCTCTTTTAATTCAGTGGGGGATGTTCATGTTTCCGAAGCATATATCAATTCGCATGAAATAACCAGTTTTAAACAGCGTGGTGTAATTTTCTTTAATGCTACACTATGCTACCTGTCTGCTGGTACATTTCATACTATATGAAATTATTTGTATTAAGATTTGAAATGTGTATGGTTGGATGTTAATGTAATTTTTATAATTTAGAAATAAATTGAGAGGATGCATAATTGTGATGGGTATTCCCTTGGCACCATTGAAATTGGTAATAATGCTCTTGCAAGGATTAACTCACGTTTCATTTTGAACCTAGTACTGATATCCCTAAAAATGTTGAAACCAACTCCTACATGTACTGATACCCTTAAAAACTTGGAGGGTATAAGATAATCTCCTTCAAAATTATATGTAAAATTAATAATATTCAGAAAACAGAAAATGAGAAATTGAATAAATCATGATGAAAATTATGGTCTAATGATTCCCTATCACCCTCCTTATGCAGTTTGTGTTTGTGACTGGTTAGGTATATAACTTTTATGAACTGAGTTGGTGACTTATTTGCGAAGAGCTATGGAACAGCCTCCAATCCCAAATGCATCAGCCGTATCCAAACCACCATCGAAACCAACCCAGAAAAGGAAGCTCCCAACGCCAAAGGAGCTTATTTCCCACTATGAATCCCAAGGGATGGAGTCACATGATGCCTCCGTTAAGGTCATAGAGGATCTCCAGAAGGCGCTGTTTGGGGTCATATCCTCCGGTAGAGGAAAAAAGGACAAGCTGTTAACCGAGTCTTCTAGGAAGATGGATTCAGTCAACACCAGACTCACCGTTCTTGACATGAAGCTTGATTCCAAACCCGGTTATGCCGAGACTTTTGCAATTGGAATTGCCTCTGGCGCTGCTCTCAAAGGAATTGGTGCTATCATGCCTCATATCATTGCCCCTCTTGCTCAGATATGGAATTCTGTTACCAATGCCACTAAATCTTCTCCACAATGACATTTTAACTGCTCAGTATTGTAGAATTATTCGTTGTTGTTAGAACATCGTTCCTTCAAGTATAAAGGGAAAACCAAACCTTGCTTTATAACAATTGAAGTTCAGCACAGAAATCTTTGTAGTCAACACTAGCAGTAAGGATACATGTCACACACTTGAGAGTACCCTGATTAGATTCTAAACACTGTAAACAGTACTTGTTAATACTGATTGTGTATAGTAATTTAACTATAAACCTGTTGAGAATTTGAATCTCAAGACATGCTATAATACAACATTTAGGGTCAAATTAGTGCTAAGGTCAGCTTATTCTTCCATATTCTTGGCCTGAATTCAAGGTAGGAATTCAATCTGTGCAGCAGCGATACATGAAGAACTTTTCCATTGGTTTTCCGCATTCGGCGCAGACCACCTTATCTGGAATCCTGCCATTGATTCCTGGCAGGATCAAACGGTTGCAGTGGTGTGGTGTTTGGAGTCCTTCAATGTAATCATCCATTGCAGGCAAAAGGCCTTGATCCTCTGCCTTATCCTTCCACTGATCATACTCATCCAGGCACTTGAGGAATGTGTCTCCCTTTCCCTTTGCCATCTTCTCTGTACCTCTGCTCATCACAGCCCAACCTTGATCGCTGCTATCGAAGCTTAGGATTCTCATTATCTCATGCATTATCTGGTCACTCTCCACGGTGCTGCCCTGCTGCAATTTGGAGTGCCACATGCTCTCCAGCCTCACCCAGAAGAACCAGATTAAGGCGAGGTCAGGGAGTACGTTGCTCAGGTTTTCTTCTTGTATTGTCATGTTGTTTTTTCGAACCTTCTCTCCTGGATTGCTTCTACCTACATAGATCATCTCCAATGGTATTTTTAGAGCTTCTGCGACCGAATGTGCTGTTCTCGTGAATTTCCTGATCCACTCCATGTCTTCACCTCCGTACAAGCATATGTATTTGCCTTGTGCCATCTGAGACAAGTATGCAGGGTTCAATGAAAAGATCACGGTAGATTGAGCATATGGATTTGTAACCAGGAAATTATGGTTTGACAACTTCATTTCATTCAACCAATCACATGATTTTTGTTGAGGATTCTGACAAAATACATTTGCTTGAATAGCATTTTTCACAAGTGTATTAGATTATCTAGTTGAGACATGAGAAGTTATATAGTTGAGATACCAAAAAATAAAGGTGGTTTTTTACTTTCTGGTTTTTCTTAAACAACTAATAAAATATCACAGAATTATTTTATACTAAAATGGCATGTTTTGAAACTTAAGGGAGTTTAAAAATCATCTTCAATTCTGAGGTTAGGATTTTGTAAGATTGACAAATATGTTATGGTAAAACTTGATGAACTCAATGCATGCATGAAAATATAATTGTCAGTTATGGCCGAATGTCAATGAAAATATTATCTTGATTTCTCATAAGAAATTTTAACTATGATCTGATTTATTTCTGTTTAGACAAAAGTTGGTACATACACAGAAAGAGAAAGTCAGGCACAGAAACCGTAATGCCAGAGTATTCATTTAGATTTTAGTTATACTTTCTCTATGATATATAGTTAAATTATAGTTAATCAACCAGAAATTATCATTCCTCAAATTTGTCAGCATTCTACTACCTTGGATGTATCAAAAGTAATCAGAATAGGTATATACCCAATCATAGAGCGATGGATCAATTGTATCTGCCAGCAGTACAAGACCCCAAGACTCTTCCTTCCACAATGCTTCCTCCCTTGAGCTGGAGAAAGGATAAGCCAAACTTCCCCAAATCCACATCATGTGCACTGCATTCAGGTTCACTACCTTCCCCTGCGGATCCAGCACCACAATGATTCGCTTCGCGTTGAACAGCCACACCTCCTTGATGTACCTGATGGTCGCCGCCTCCAACAGCGAAGGGTTGTAGAGTGAGTACCACGGCATCATTGATTGCAGTTGCTGGTACTTGTTCTGTTTCGCTTGACTCCACTTGTTAACCACCGGAAGCCAGACAACTTCGTATTGGCTCTCTAGCCTCGTCGATTCCTGACGCGACTCCAGGTACATTTGTTCGAAGATCATGAGCTCCTGATCTGAGACATGTTGCAGGTCTGTTATGTAGAGCAACACAATTTTCTTACTCAGCACGTCAATGCTGACCTGAAGACAAAAGACATTGAAGGTGTGATATAAGAACTAGTGAAATATTAAAAAGCAACATTACATTATACATGATCACATATTATATACTATGCATTTATGAGTGAGAGGAAGAAAGAGTGTATTATGGGCTAACCCTTTGTTTGGTAGAGCCATCAAACAGTGGCAACGGATCATCCTTGCTGCAAATCAAGGCTTTGAGAATCTTCAAGTTATCACGGTGGGATGTCTCAAATAGGAGCTTGAGTGTTTCAAATGCTTCTCGTTGTTTGTTATCATCTGCGTCATAACATGATGTATCCAATTATAGATTAGAACATAGAAAAATATTACACAGAGAAGTGCCAGAATTGCTTCTTCAACATCTGCAATATCATTAATGTGCACGAACCATGCTGTAGATAAACACACATGGAGAATTGGCAATATAACATACCTAAATGCTGATGACAAAGGGTGAGTTGCTTTAGAAGGTGGCTATGAATATTATTGAGCTTATGAGCCAAACTCGAAAGCTCCCAAGTCTCTATTGTTGATGCTATGTATCTAAAATCAAACCACCGAATAAGAAAAACAGAATAGACAAGTTTAATCTATAGCTTGATTTCCGAATCAGCAACATTAAAACAGTAAAAACAGAGAAGTTTTTTCTTTATGCAGAACAAGGTAGGAATGAGAATACCCTTGACCAAGGCCAATGATGCCTAAAATCTGGGTAGCACAGGCCACAATACTCCTTATGATCCAGTAGACAGCACTGGGAATGACATTGGTGGCAGTCAACATCTCTGGCGCGCCAGGGTCAAGGTACTGAGAAGGAAGCTCATGGAACTCGACAATGCAATCGGTTACATCCAGCATGGCCTTGAGGAGGTTGGTGATTGCTTCAAACTTGGGCCCCAATTCGCCGACTTCTTCCAGCGTTTCATGGATGTGCTTCAGCACTGCAACGGACTTGGCAAGAGGGTTGGTGGCATGGAGCTGAGCTAGAAGCCAGAACTTGCCGAAGTTGGCTGCAAATGCTGCAAGCGCTACCACCACCTTGGCTTCCCATGAGTAGCTTGACAGCATGCCCAGTATTCCCATGGTTGTTGCATGGGGGTCTCCACCCCCCAAACACTTGCAAGATATCTGACACAACACAAGCATGAAAACAAGTCATAGGTATCTTTGTTAACCTTCGCATCAGTTCAATTTGGTTTTGAACAAAATTTTTGACATCAATTCAGTTCTAAAACCTTTGAATTTCATTTTAGTCCTATACTGATGATTTAACAAGGATTAATTGGGAAATCATCAGTATAGCCTTATATAACTAAAATAATGTCAAAATGTTAGAACTAAATTGATTTTAAAGTCCTTGACTCAACACAAGCATGTCTGCTTGTTGGGGTGTTTCATATATGTAAAGAAAAAGAAAACCTCGCAGGAAACTTTGTTAATTGTGTAGTACGAAATATCTAGCATGTCAGTTAGGTCAGATTGTTGGTCACTGTCCTTTAAGCCTCGCAATTGCACTTGCTTTCCCTGTGTAATTTAACCAGTTAACAGAAACCTAGTAATTAAGAATGCCAAAAAATACTATGCTCATGTGTATGTATACAGAGGGAGAGACACACACATACATACCTGAACAATGCCAGGGATGATCGAGGCAGCAGAGTTTAAAATGTGTTCAACTACATGAAGAAGAGGTCTAACGTTGACGTGTCCATCGACGGGAGCATGAGTGGCAAGAATTTGTTTTGTCATTGTACTGTCCTCTGATGCCGAAAATATGTGCCGGTTAGCCCTTGATTGCATCTTCCGGGGTATGGTTGCCATCTTCAACAGAATTTCAAGTTACGGCTGCAACAAAGAAAGGAAGGAATAACATTAACAGATATTGGTTTTATGATCACTGGTTTATCATGGCCTCATATATATAGTCACTGATGCCAAATTCTGTTGAATTTCTACCTTGCTTGTTTTGGGGTTTAACCGTGTTTATAAAGTAACCCAGGGCCAGGAGAATTTGGAATTTTGGACAAAGCCATGCCCGCAATACTCTTACTTTTATGCCTTTTTTCAGTGGTAGCTTTCTTAATTATTGGTATGTAGTACTAAATAGTTGTAAAATTATGACACGGGTGGTGTACACTTTATATCTTCTAACTTTTATTGTACAGATCAATGAGTATTAGTCAAAACTTACTAAATATTTTTTTCTTATTCACGTTGCAAAAGTTATCAATACAAAACAACAACGTTTTTAACGGGCGAATCACAAGTTATTAGTTAATACAAGAAAGGTATAAAATTCAGACAACTTTTATGATGTGAAAGAACCATGCAGAATTTCTTAAGTGTAGTGATGATTAGTCTCTTTAGCTTACAATTGTTGCTGTTACTGTAATGTTGACTGATAGCAACGGGGAATTTAGATAGAGTGAAGATAAATGTTCCAACATTATCTTGAGCAATACTTTTTGTGAGATTGCTCCTATTTGCCATTTGACAACTCATTGAAACACCCGTTACAACATTACACTGTTGATTTTGGTATAGGGCAGCATTGATCAGGCCCTTAATCCGAAGTCTCACAACACAGAGTACACCATGATCACAGAAATTTACAGAAATGTCGAAAACTGCTTATAATGAGCTCAACGGATTCCAGTAAAGGTCCGGTAGATTCAATGTGGATACCGTTGAGGTTGTCGAGATTGGCCTCCTTCCACTGTCAACAAGTTTGAACCATTGGCTCGCTGGGTCACATTTATTATCTTTGCTCAAGCATTTGCAAGCATTGGTCACAATAATGTTGTTGGCATCTACATCCAGACAAACCTTAGAGCCCCCGTGGGAAAGACTTGATGAGAGGTGCAACTTCGAATCTGAGATCATTTTCCATTTAGAACTGGAATCTGAGCATGTTTCACTGAGTGTTGCAGGCATCCCTTCTTTTTCTGCTTTCATGCAGTAGTGTGAATCCTCTGTTGTTAGTGTCTTCTTGGATGTGTAATGCCATCCATCAGAAGAAAAACAAGGACCCAACTCCAATGGGTCTAGTAGTGATTTGCTTGTGACGCAGAGACCCGTCAAAGGATGGAAAATCAGTTTGTGTGGATTACCTTGTATTATGCCTGGCCCTGCACAATGTCACAGAGGGATATAGTTGAAGGAAGCCCTCACAAATTGGTAAATTGAGAAAGATATTTTTCCTAGTGACATACATAGTGGTAAATTTACTAGGCACTTAACGGAGAAATTATGTGACAGGATATGTACACAAATGGAGAAATTACTAGGCACTTACAGAGCGTCAAGTTGCATTATGCTTTGTCCACTTACTTAGTGATATTTTAACTTCAAGTGATAGAATAACACACCACTAGCTCTGAAATGTTATTTTGTAGGTGAACACAAAGCATAGTCCAACTTGGCGTTTGAGGAGCACTTGATAATTTCTCATACAATTGAATCATTTAGGAAATAAGTTCTCTTACATAAGAGTAGTTAGTGTTATATGGCCTAATCCAAGAGAAATGAAGAAAACTAAGTCAAAGACGTGCATGCACATTGAAGCACAAAGAACAGTTTTGTGTCAGCGGAGGGTTTCATACTAAAATAAGTGCAAATAACATTGAATCTTATTACCTCGAAATGGAAGTTGGAGGCCAAGGATCCTCTGCAAGAAACTAGTATTCCGAACCTGGGTCCAATCCCAACTGAGAAGCCCATAGAACTCTTCCATCCCAATAACCCCTTCTCTAAGGTAGTAACTACCAACTACTGTCCACCAAGCCCAATCCAAGTCAAGCTCAGCTGCAACTGCCATAAAGCAGTTAAAGTACCTGTTGTCATTGACATTGGTACCTCTCAAGTCAAAACCAAACTCACTCAAAAACAAAGGCCATCCCTTGTCCAACAAGTAACCCCATGCTCTTTTGTTATTGCCTGCTATTTGCCCGCATACCTGGTTTGGGTTCCCTTCTACCCATGCTTGACCGTTCGTGAAGCCATACCAATGTGCCTCAAATACTAGTTTCCCCTTGAACGTGAGCTTTACTGGTCGATTTTGAATGAATGATAAGTCTGTATCGAAACTTAGGCCTGATAGAATGACAAGAACATTTGGATTTGCTGCATGAACTGCTTCTGCTCCTTTCACCATATACCTTCAGTTCGAAACAAATCATCCACAGCATGATTTATTTTCTTTTTCTTTTTTACTGAACTGTTGCACCTTGTTGAGTTAAAGTGTGTGATGATGCACTGTGCATTGAGCCACACTTTGAGATGTTGAATGCATTGGAAAAATGTCAGCTGAATGCAAGTGTGACTAAATGTATTTGAGACGTGTCGCTAAATGAGTTAAGAAGTGCAGCTAAAATTCATTTGAAAAATGTTGCTAAATGCTAAACATATTTAAATGCATTTATATTTATATATTGTAGCTAAATTCAAGGTGCATCACTCACTTACTCTAGTTAACAAGTTGGACATTAGACAGCTTCCTATATTCATTGTTGATCCCCCATTTTTTTCCTTAACAAATAATAAATACTTGACCAATTGATTTTTTAAGAAAATTACCTTACAGGTGAATGACATTATTGTTTAAATTCTTTACACAACTAATGATTTTTAGTTTAGTTCTTCCCGGTTATATATATCATTTTTTTTAAAGGCGTCTAATACAAACAGTTTAATTATATATACTAGTTATACAAAAAAATAATTATGAGTTAACAAAGAGAAAATGAATATATAAAAGCTATGTAACTCTAATTTTCTTATACACACATTACTAATTTCTTTGAATATTATAAAATATGACAAGGAGGTAGAAATACTATTATACAAAAGTTGGGATATCATGTTAGTTAGTTAGTCATTACCTATACCAATCGTTGAGGTTCTGTCTGGGGCCTCTGAGCTCATTTCTTAAGCTCACGCCCACCACACCACATTACTGGTGTTACTGAAAATAGTGGCCATCCTAGTGAGGCCATGGATCCACTCATCTGGATTGAAATATTGGTCCCCAAAGAAGCCATTTCCATCGTTGTTACCGCAGCACCACCCTGGCTGCGTCACGTGGTTGTCCAGAATCACCATTACATCCTTGTCACCAAGACTTTTCACCACTGCCTGAAGTAATTGGAAAAAAAAAAATCCAACACTAAGCCCAAACAATAAGAAGCTTTTGCCTCAAGTAATTTAATGAGTTAGTTGATTTTCTCATATCGGTTAACTTAAAAGATTAATTTTGTGACATTTTTAACTATGAGTGGAGATTTATTAACTTCAGGAATAAGTTATGACACATTTATTTTACTCAATAACTTTTGATGAGCAATGAATTTAATCAATCTAACCATTAAATTATGTGACATTATGTTAAAGATTAACTACAACGATTTTAAGGAAAGAAAAAATTGCACAAATTTAATAATCAATATTTTATTCATATATTCAAAATCATATTATACGTTAAAGAAAAGTGGAAAGATGAAATATGAAATCATTTTTAAATTGAATGAAATTCTATGAATTTGACCTATTTAATAGAAAATTTTAATTCAATGGTCGGATTGATTAAACTTACTATCCATAAAAAGTTATTGAATAAAATAAGCGTATTATAACTCACTCTTAAATTCAGTGGATCCTAAAGTAATCTGGTGAAAAAAAGAGTTTTGGAAGGCTAATTAGTAAAATCTACCTATTTAATTTCGTTCCCACACGGCAATACATAAATATGGCAACTTTCGACAGAGGAAATCTAATTTAATTCAATGGAAACACTTTTTCTTTTGTCAATGAGGCATCTCTATCCTCAACCACTTTCAATAATTGTCTTCTTATATACTATTTAGTTTCACCTAAATCTTATTTTATTGGTATTGTCAATTGTGGTTCTCAATTATCAATGTAAAAAATACTCGGACTTGTAATGGTCTTTACTCTTAAGAACCCGAAAAGACTAGTAGGAAAATTTCTTTTGGTTTGTTTATTTGCTCATTACGAAATTGATTGATAGTCAATGAAAAGTGATGAGTAAGTAATTTAGTTACCTGGAAAGCTAGGATAAGGGGAAGGTCAACGATGGAGGGGTTATGAGCTTGGACACCGGCAACGGATTGAAGGAGACCGAGGTTCTGGAAGGAGTGCCTGACGGTGAGAAGAGCAAGGGAGTCATCGGTTACCAAACGAATAGGCCAAGTGAGCCTCACACAGTTGAAGCCCATCGACTTGATTCTTATTGAAATCTCATCTAATGGCTGCTTGCTGAGCCCCTCGGCCACCACCGCGTCGAGATGGGACACCCAGTTCACGCACGCCAGCTTCACCCTCTTCCCGTTTTGGTCCAAGATCCAACGGGAATTCGTGTTAAGGGGGAGGCCTGCCAGAGCTTCCACTCCCTCCACTTGGACTATGGCTCCGGTCAGAACTGTCGGGAGTGTACATAGAAAAGTGAAGACTAGAGAGCACCAGCACCTACCCATTTCCTGCTTCTTTGGTGTGGTATCATGTGAAGGATTTATAAAGAAAGGATTTAAATCCTCCTCCTAAAGACGTCGCACACTTCACCGGTAAACGTAGAAATCTTGCGAGAGATATCGTTTTAGAGAATTTTTGTTTACAAAAAAAAAATGTTCTAAACTATCATTTTTTTACTTAATCGTATACATTGTCCGTAATTATCTCTTTTAAAAATTTTAATTTGACTTGTAGTGTAAATAATTCTTTTTAAACTGACGCTTGAACTCTTAACTTTTTAAGTATTGAGGCTCTGATACCATGTGAATGGTCAATATGATTGTTCTTACTTGATGGTGTGATTTGTCTAATTAATTCCATTAATAAACAAAACTTCACTATGCTAACTAGCTATCGGGAGGTAAACCAACTTTTTGGAGAGACTACAGAGGTCTAAATTACAAAAATTTGACACATTTTTAATAATTTTATATTACCTCCCTTTATTATGTAATCTTTTTCTCGACAAAGTTGATCTTGAAGTTATTAATATTTCTATGTTACGAAGTTATGTTAAAACCTTGCCCTTCTACAAAATACACGAATTTTAAAGTTTATATATCATTTTCTATTTTCTATTCTATACATTATAACAGCCCCGAGTTGTGAAATTGTTGAATAAACAATATATGGGTGAAATATAATAGCTTATCTATTTATAATCCATAACTCGTATTAAGTATTCAATTCATCTATAATTATTTTTTATAAAAAAAATGAGAACGGCACAAGTTGTTTGGTAATAAAATATGTTCATTGTAAGAAACTATATAACGAATCCATTATTTATATGTATGCTTACCGTATCACTATCATGGCATAAAAAAACGTATATATAGCTAGGGACTAACCTATATCCAAGTACACTATTGTCACAGAAATTTACAATTGCGATGTTGAAATCAGCTTAAGTTGAGATGAATGGATTCCAGAAAAGGTCCGGCCAATTAAGCATGGATAACGTTGAGGTTGTTGAGATTGGCCTCCTTCCGCTATCAACAAGTTTGAACCATTGGCTTGCAGGGTCACATGTATGATCTCTACTCAAGCATTTGCAAGCATTGGTCACAATGTTGTTGTTGTCATCTACATCCAAACAAACCTTAGAACCATCGGTGAGACTAGATGAGAGGTGCAACTTCGAGTCAGAGGTCATTTCCCATTTAGAATTAGGATAAGAACACATTATGCTAAGTGTTGCAGGCATCCCTTCTTTTTCTGCTTGTATACAAAAGTATGTGCCTTTTATTGTTAGTGTTTTTTGGGGTGTGTAATTCCAGCCTTCAGAACTAGAGCAAGGGCCCAATGTTAATGGGGCTAACAGTGATTTTCTTAGGACGCAGAGACCAGTCAAAGGATGATAAATCACTTTGTAGGGGTTACCTTGTGTTATTCCTGGCCCTGCACAATGTAAAATGTGCCCTCATAAGTGGTAATAAATTGGCAATGATATTTATTTTCAAACTAATTCATGATGGTGCTATGGGGAAGTATATTTTGCAAATCATTTGAAGATGTATGCGTACATTTTAAAAAGAAAAAAATATTGTGTAGTCATGAAACATTATATTAAATATATTCTTCATCACTTATAAAATCACATTTCTATTTCACGCATTCAACTTGCCACTAACTATAAAATGTTATTTTGCAAAGCATATTTAACTTAATATTTCATAACTACATCGAAATTTCTCTTGTAAAGAACCTTCATCAATTTGTTTTTTACGTTAATTCGTTTCCAATTTTATTTCACCAATATCGTGAAACAAAAGCTTGGATCAACTATCCTATTACTCACATAAAAGTACATCATATAAGTGTCTGAGTGTAAAATAATAAAATATGAATTATTAATCAAAAGAAAGATGAAATCATTATAATTGATCAAGCGATAAGGGATTTAAATATTACGCAAAAAATTTAAAGTTGAAACCAAATTCGTGGTTATTGCTTACCTCGAAATGGAAGTTGGAGGCCACGGATCTTCTGTACGAAACTAGTATTCCTAACTAGGGTCCAGTCCCAATTGAGAAGCCCATAAAACTCTTCCATTCCCGTAACCCCTTGTCTAAGGTAGTAACTGCCAACTACGGTCCAATAGGCCCAATCCAAATCAAGCCCAGCTGCCACCGCCATAAAGCAATTAATATACCTATTGTCATTAACATTAGTACCTCTCAAGTCCAGCCCAAACTCACTAATAAACAAAGGAAATCCTTGATCCACCAAGAAGGCCGAGTTTCTCATCACGTTCCCACTCACTTGTCCACAAACCTCGTTTGGGTTCCCTTGTACCCAAGCCTGACCATCAGTGAAGGCATACCAGTGGGCCTCAAATACTAGTTTCCCTTTAAACGTGAGGCTCACTGGCCTATTCCGAACAAACGATAAATCTTTATCAAAACTTAGGCCTGATAGAATAACAAGGACATCTGGATTTGCTGCATGGACCGCTTCTGCTCCCTTCACCATATACCTAACAATTTCCAAACAGAAATGTTTATTTTGGGCTCAGCCCAAAATGACTCATTAGCAAAGTAGTTGGACTTACTTGTACCAATCGTTGACATTCTGTCTTGGGCCTCGGAGCTCGTTTCTTAAGCTCATGCCAACCACAGTACTGGTTCCGTTAAATAGAGTGGCCATCTTGGTGAGGCCCAATATCCATAAGTCCGGGTCGAAGTAATTGTCGCCGAAGAAGCCGTTGCCGTCGGTGTTACTGCAGCACCACCCTGGCTGGGTTATGTGGTTGTCCAAAATCACCATCACATCGTTGTCCCCAAGACTTTTCACCACTGCCTGAAATAAAACGAGCAGCTATATTTCAATTCACCAAATTAACTTCGTTTAATACACACCTCGCATATATTTTAGTTGAGATAGTGGTTGGTTATTACTCTTAAAATATGCATAACAAATAATAGTCAATCGGCATCAGATGATTAGCATAGTAAGTAAAACATCAATGATTGACCTCACCTGAAAAGCTTGGATGAGGGGAAGATCGATGATGGAAGGGTTGTTGGCTTGGACAGCAGCAACAGATTGAAGGAGGCCAAGGTTCTGAAAGGAGTGCCTAACGGTGAGTGAAGCAAGGGAATCGTTGGTGACCAGAAGAATTGGCCAAGTAAGTCTGACACAGTTGAAGCCCATGGACTTGATCCCTTTTGAAATCTCATCCACGGGCTTCTTGCTGAGCCCTTCGGCCACCACGGGTTCCAGGTGGGACACCCAATTCACGCACGCCAGCTTCACCCTCTTCCCCTCTTGGTTCACGATCCAACGCGAATTCGTGTTAAGTGGAAGACCCGTCACAGCATTGACTTGGACTATGGTTACGTGTGAGAGCGCCAACAGATAAATGATGAACCCCAACGGGGTGGAGCTTCTACCCATTTCGGTGTTTAATTATTTGCTATCACATGATCTTGTGGAATTATATTTTCTATATATATATTGTGGAAGTAGGATGACTTTTGCCGCAAATTAAATTTTTGAAGTTTAATCCACTTTATGTCCTTGAGTGTAATCTTAATTTGTCTTCGTATATACCTTCCTTTCTGTCCTCATCTATTACGTTATTGCTTTCCGGTAAGCATCAGCTACGTGTAGTATTGCGTCAGCATCAGAAATGGATTTCTGCCTAGAACTGTGGAACGTTGCGTGACTTCATCCACTTTGGTAAGAGGAATGCTATGTGTAACTCTCCTACAAAAAATGTTTTTTTCACAAATGTGTTATAAAGATAGCATTACATGTTTGTTAATTAGTTTCCAACTTTCAACTTTAATTAATATACACTTGAACTTAATCGTGATGCTAAATAACGCCGGAATTACGGCGAACACTGCAACACTTTCAAGGCAATGAAGATAACATGAGCATATTTTGGTACATATGCCTATTGCTTCTACTACAATGTTGTTTATGTCCTTATTTCTATATATAGTTATATACCCGTATCTTTGCTTCTGTCTCTGACTTTATTTAAAAGGAAAAAAATTCAGTTTATATACCCACACGATGGTAATTTTTAAATTAACACTTCTTGATAAGCATATCGAGTCATTTCCATAATTTTAAATACAAGTATAAACTACTTTCATACTTGTACACCATCTTACCTTTATTTATGCCATGAATGCATATAGATTTATTCTGTTTTATATCGTTTGCTGTCAAAGATATAAGGATGAATTTAAGACAAATTTAAAATGCAAATATATCCTTTAGTGATTTCTCAAATATTTTATTTAGTAAATACTCTTTCTACTTTATTTATTTATTTATTTTTATAATTTTTACAACTGAATTCATCAAATTTAATTATTATTTCATAATTTTATATGTCATATTAATGAGTTATATGATCTAATGTAATAAATTAACATTTTTTAATACAATATTTGTAGAGATGTGTATCGTAAGTCTAAATAGTCCACACATCTCTAATTCTCTCATACATTAGCTCTTTCAATGATTTGATTAATGAAAAGTTTATTATTATCACATAAAATAATAATAAAATTTGATGAATTTAATTTTAAAAATTATAAAAATTAAACAAATTAAGGAGCAGCAACCCCTTTCTTTGTGTCTGTGCTTTAGGGTATTTGGGGCTCCAAGTGATTGTTCTGTTGCGGCTCCGCGTCCACCTCATGATAGCAATTGTAGCTGCATTAACAGCATTTATGCAGTTTTTCACATTACATTAGTAGCAATGCAACCGCAATCTAAAACCATGTGTGTGCATTTCAATCCTGTTCATAGGCTGAGGCAATTGAGACTTGAAGTAATTTGAAGTTCAGAAGATAAACTCAGCAGAATTTTAGCTAATAACGCATAGTATGCAACTAGCCACATAAAATCGAATCAAATTATACATGTCTAGTTTCTGATGCTCTACTGCAACCAAAACATGTATGATGTATCTATGAACAGACAAGAAAGCTAGAACAAATAATATGCTTCAAAACAATCCTAACTACGGCTTTTTTCACAAGGAGTTTACTTCAAAACGTGAAGCCTTTCATAATGCACAAACTTCATATATACAGCGAGACAACCCGCAATCTTTCTATAAACGAGTCTTGGTAACCTTGGCATGTTGGTTTTGGTTCATAATTGTGAATGTGGTTTTGTTTAGCAGGCAAGAAACCTATCCGTCAAGATCCAGACCAACTCTGCTATATTCTCTTTGCCTCCCTACAGCAGTTATGAACCACGTTAGTTTTTTGACCGATTGCATCAATTGAAACTCAGTTTTTGACGTTACCAAATATATGGTAACCTTGTTGCATGGCATAAATAGAAAAATTAGTGTATGCTATCAAACTTATTATATGACTAACCTTGTTCTGGCAATGCATGCATGTGCCATTGGAAGCAGGTTTGAGGCAAAGTTAGCTAGTAAAGCTTTATTCTAGTCTGGATTGTGCTCCTGCAAATGGGGCAGAATTCAAGGCTTTCTCCACAGTCACAACAAGTCTGACATGTGAGGAAAAAGTTAACATGAATTAGTACTGCTCATATATCCTTTGAGAATCAAGTTGAATAAATGGGATGTTATGAGAAATTCTTGGATGCTTCCAAAGCAAGAAAAAAGTTTTGCTATGAATCATTCGTAGTTATCTGATACATCTACTTTTGCAGGAAAAAGGAAGGCAATGATAACTCAAAAACCTAATGTGTTCATTGATGAATAGTAAAAAGCAAAAGAAAACAACTAAAAATTTCTCGCATATTATTTAATCCGATACCTGATGCCCGCAACCAAAGGCCATATCCTTCCCATTAGTAAGACAAATAGGGCAAACCTGCAATTGACCATGTCATATATATGTAAACCATTAATGACCATTAGAACATGAATCGCGGTGATCACATAAGTATAGGAAAGCTAAACCATGTCTCAGGAAAAATATGCAAGTCGCTTCTTGAGTTGAAAAGAATGGTCTTAATACCTTATTATCATATGAGTCACTTGAAGATGGTTCTGTGCTAACACCATTATCATAGCTAGTTTGAGTAGGAGTAGTAGTCTGCTGAAAACTATTTGAACGAAACAATGCGGTGCTGCTGCTAGAAGCCCTCCCATACTGAGGTAAAGGTAGAGCAACCCTGTCTGGTGAGTATCCCCTCCGTGCACTACTTTCATCAATGCAGACATGACATTTGAAAATTCAGTTATTACTCATTACCTCAGTAAAAGTGTTAAACTACATAACAAGCTATCAGTACCATATTGTCATAATGTCATATATGAACATTAATTTATTACCCCAATAGGCCAAGATCTATGGTTGCCTTATATTGAGAAGGTATCTCCATCAAAGCTGCTAGAGCAAACTCTGTCTCTTTCCTGGCTGAATCCACACTCCTTGACATTATCTCAGTAAAATTCACAAACTACATGCAGCCAGAAATAAAATATATTATATTTCAGCATAATATGAAGATTTGATTCTTGGAAAGTAGGTAAGGCTAAGTGAATTATGGCTAGACCTGAAAATTGTCGAAGGCTCGAGCGGGAATGTTATCGTCGAATTGCCTCATCATATCCCATGGGCCATCTCCAACTCCCACCAAAACTATTGAAAGTGGATACTCACTGCAATTTTATGAGAATATAAGAATGCAGAATGTGACTCCAGAGGAGAGAAAACAGAACAAAAAATTACCTGGCTTTTACAATTGCATTAATTGTCTTCTGTTCTTGTGGACTTAACTGGCCATTCTGTGTCTCAACGCTTCTGGTCACCTGTGGCAACACCAGAAGTATCAGTTTTGAAGGCCTAGGAAACCATAAGGAAAAAAAAAAAGAAAAAAAGAAATGTCTATAGCAAACTATTAATCATTACAGTTCTGCATTTTCAAACCTAGCTTTACTTCAGAACCGATTGATCACATCAACATATTGCATGGGGAAGAATTATTTCAAGCATACCATAGTCAGCTAATCTAACAAATGTTATCTGTTTTCTTCAGGACGATGAATGGCAATATTTTTATGAGTGATATTACGAGCTATAGTAGTATTATTATTGTTGTTACTGAATGCTGATGCAAACCAAAAGAAAATTAGCTGTCATGTTACAGCTATAGCATTACAGTTTCTTCATCTGTTATACTGGAGTTTCATATTCACAAACTTAGCATTATCGCTCAACCTCGCAGCTTGATAACTGCAGCAGTTTTAAACTATTAGCAAATGTACTTTTCAATGTTGCGAAATATGTATCAAAGATACCTGTCCATCAGCAATTATTAGCAAGACATGATATTGGCCACCACTTTGCTCAACAATAGTCATGGCCATCTCAATGATAGGGGCAAAGGAAGTAGGTCCTGTCACATGAACGCTATAAGTCATATGCTGAGCCTAATTCGAAAATGCTATCTAAGATTATTAGTGAAGGCTAGCACCTGCAAGTCGGAGACAAGGAGCGATTTCTCTGTATTGTAACAAAACTTCCTCAAAACCATTGCAGAACCTATCATCTGAATAGAAGTTGAAGACATCTCGATCATGCGTTGATGCTGACAGGGGGGAAAAAGACAAGAAAGAAACAAAAATTAAGTTTGCAGTTTGGAAACATAAACAATTGGAAAAAGGCATGAAGATATATATCAGTGGCATTACCATCTCCAAATCCAAAACATGGAATCAAGTTATCTTCATCGAAGACAGATAAAGTTTTCCCAATAATCGAGATTGCTTGTTCATACGGATTATGACCATTTCCAATGTGATGTAAACTTTTTCGATTGAATGATCTCTTCCCTGATTTTCAAAGTGAATTATACATATTTAGCACCACCAGCTCACTACAAGAGATTCAAGTATCAGGATGGGAGTAAGAGATAAAACCTGTCCACTCATTGCTCTTTGTGAAGTCAATGCCAACAATGAGATTAGAAGATTCAAGGCCAGCTTGTGAAAGAGCAGCAGTAACCTGTGTGCAGTTACTTCATTATTTGACAAAATAAGGTGTTCGATTTGAGTTGTTCTCTGTGTGGTGTAAATTAACCATATGTAGTCAAATCATAATGATTGATAACATCTATACTGCTAGGGAATATTAGAAAATGAATTATGGGATGCTCTATTAACTCATGCATGCATGATCAGCAAGGACAATCAAGATGAGGTAATGATCCACACAGCAGCTTTTCTCGAGGTACTTCTTTTCAGCTGAACCTTTTTAGCTGATGTCCCCCCCCCCCGGGGTTGTGGTGACAAATGAGAATTGAATTGATAGTATTCACATTACCTTCTGGAAAACGCCAGGAACTAGACTAGTTCAAGTCAATGTCCCCAAAGAAGTCAATGATATCAACAGACCAAACACATTTGATGAAAGAATATGCTAAGAGAATCTAAGTAACAAGGTTGAGCAATTAACATTTTATAAGTCAATCCAAACGGACCGTTACTCGTGTATTCATACAAAATTGTACATACAGCAACACACATATGCAGTTATTTATCAATCTAACCTCATCCAGTGAACGGTAATCATCAGCTATCCTCGAATATCTCCTGTCCAACCTCCTCGGCTGCGCATAGTCAAGAAAAGGAGCCGGCGGTGCACGGTGTTGAATAGGCGTTTGGTACGGATTTTGCTGCTGATACGAATACGGTGACTGAGGAGGGTACCCATTTCCATAGTTATCCCATGATGAAGATGAAGAACCACCAACAGAACCATAGGATGAAAGATTATGCCTCCTACCAGACCCTTTTGAACTCTTACCTCCCATAACCGTCTCCTTCAGAATCAAGCCAAGAAAACACAATATGACAACCAAAGCTGTCCAAGTCTCCGGCTGCAATTTACAAACCATATGTCAAAATTAAATCCAATACAATACACATTTATATATGGTTCATGGATGGAGGACCCCCAAACTAGAACGATGAACTAAAGAAACAAAAGTATAAACGCCCACAACTTTGACTATACAATACAATTCTCCGACCTATAAATTTTCTGAGAAACTGAACCTTAGTGGATGAGGACTGAATCAAAGGACACGCCGAGACCAAACAAACTTTCCACAAAATAATGCTACAAATGGGACATAATTCACTGAAACAGAGGTTTTGTCAACATACCTCAAGATGCATTGCTTGATCAGCAATAACAATAATAATTGCAAATGAATTGTGGGGGAATTAACAATAAAGAACACGATGATGTGTTATTTACAATCTCACGCTAATCACGTAGAGTGGACTAGCTTTTCCTTGTTGATCTAAATAAAAAAGGAAGAGGACAATGAAATAAGGTGGGTTCATGTGGGAACTTAGAACCAAAACAAGCAAGGTCAAGTCAACAACAGCAACATCTTTATCTATACTATATATTATATACTAAAATATTGGAAAATGCTTGAAACCATCAACAGTGCGAAGCAAAAATGAATAAATAGGTTGTCCCTGAATCTTTAGGCATCGGCATTAAACAAATTGATAAACGAATAACCTGTTGACAAGTAATTAATTATTTATTTTTGTTAATACTTGGCAATTTCGCAAAGTGAATTGAGACAAGAAATCTTCCTTTATTATATTAATTAGTTTATTTATTCAATAAGAAGTGGAAGTTACCAGGTATATTTCAAGGATCCTTCCGCCGTAACGCTGGTGTTATCATGTAAATAGGTAATAGACGTAAACAAGAAATGTAAAAGGTCAGCTAAGTTGATTGTTGAGTCCATTGACCATTCCTACTATATATCCGAAACTCCCAGGAAATACCCCATGCTTCGAAACATTAATAACCATAGAGATATAGAGGGACAATGACAGAAATTTTTTTATTCTTCATACTCTAATTTTATGTTATGTCAAACAAAAATTTGTTGTATCCTTTATTTCAACTTCAATAAAGTCCGAATTTTATATACCCGCATCTCTTGGACTAAATGGAGCCTAATGATTCTACTATTAAATATAGAATAGATAGATTCATATATACTCCAATAATTAACACTAAAGTACCAACATTCCAATCTTAATCTGATATCTAACGAGGGACTCATAAGTCATGCACTTCGGAGCTTTATTGAATTTTTAGGTAAAGGTATCCCACTCGGAGCTTAATTAAATTTCTAGAATATGTGTAGCCCAAAAATAATAAAGAGGAATTGTATAATATTCATTCCCACGAAAGTGCCAAAAATTGAAAGAAAAGAAAGTAATTTACTTTAGATATGATGATGTGATGTTTATATATTATCATGAGACATCTATATAATTGCGTATGTGCATACTTCTTCTTGTTTTAGGTTTTTTGTTGTTTCTTATTCCCCATTAGAATGACGGGATTAACTGATTGAGCAACAAAGCACAGAGGATTAATTGTGAAAAGGATAATACGTGTATCAATTTCATATATCTATTACAATCAATTCTTTAATTAAATAATAAAGAGGAATTGTATAAATAATTTAAAAATTAATAGTATACACTATTTAAGGGTGTGTGTGTATATATATATATATATATATATATATATATTCACATGTTATTAAAGAATTAAATGAAATAATTGTGAAAATTGCATTAGCCTTGCTAGAACTATTATTTGATCACGGAGTTGAGATGAATTAGTAAGCGTTCTTTCTTTCTTAAACTAAGTAATGATAGTTTAATCATTATTTGAAATATAAAATAATTTTAAAATTTGTGACTAGTATCTCTTTTTTAAATAGACTTACATTATGCGAATGGATTAGTTACTATCATTAAAAGTAAATATGCTTAAAAAAAAGTTGAACTGTTGTTTGGTTGTACATTTTACCTTCTTAAGTAATTAGTAATTATTAAAGAGATTTAGAGAAATGTGTATTTCATTCGCAACAAATAAGGTGTGTGTTGTTACATGTCATAGTCATTTATTTATTTTACAAGAATATTATTTTTATGAGACAAGTAAGTTTGTTAAATATTCAAAAGAGTTAGATATGTAGTGTTTTGCGTCACCAATTTATTCCTTTACAACAACAATAACAGAGCTTTATTCTACTACGTGAAGTCGACTACATGGATCAAGTGATGCCATAGTCCTCTATCAAGGGTCATGTTTTCATGTAAATCATTAATTTTTAAATCTGTTTTAATAGTTTTCTCTATAGTTTTTCTAAGTCTATTCCTACCTCTAACTATTGAGTTACTTATCACTTGATCTACTCTCTTCACTGGAGCTTCTAATGGTCTTCACTTTACATGTCCAAACTACCTTAGACAAAATTCTATCATCTTTTGTACTATAGGTGCAACCTCGACTTTCTTCCTAATGCAATAGTTCCTAATCCTATATTGTCTAGTGTGTCCAAACATCTACCGTAGCATCATTCTCATTTCCGCGACATTGAGTTTATTCTCTTGTTAGCTTGCCCAACACTCAGTCCCGTATAACATTGTTGGTCTTACAATTGTAAAGTAAAATTTCCCTTAAGTTCGAGCATCACTCTTTAGCTCTCCATCATTTTAGATAATGGAGTCAAGGTATCGTCTCTAATTTTCACCTCTATGTTTGGATTTGTACACCTCTTACTAAGCTTACATTCCATATATTTAGCTTTACTTCTGCTTGTACAAAAATCGTGTATTTTTAATACTTGTCTCCATAATTCTAACGTTTCATTTAACTCTTTTCTTGACTCTCTCACCAAAATAATGTTTGCGGAAAACATGCATCAAAGCATGCTAATGGCATGCTAGATTTTTAAACGAAGGATTAATGGGACGGCATGTGTATTTTTTTCCATCAATCATTATTGCTAACAAAGTTAACAAAATTTGATGTACGGCTAAGCAACACTCACAATGAAGTTGCTTCATTGATCTTCTCTCAGTCGCCGTCCCTTGCAAACGAAGTTTTCTTTCCTTTCCATTCCTATCCCATGACCTGACTCCCTATATATGGCACCATCTCCCTCTGCGAGCGCTTCACCTCTCCAAACCAACACGCAACATGACACCAACGGCGTAATCGTAATTTAACAATGAACTGATTGAAAGTGGGCATAAGAAAAGGCCCCGTTGATAACCTTGCGCCCTACTCTAATTCCCTAGGTGGCGCCACCTTAATCCTCAATCTTAATCGGCCTAATTTGCATACGTAGCACCCATTCATTTCATTTCATTTCATTTCATTTCATTTCTTTTTCTCAATTTTTTTAATCCCGTATTCTTTTTTCTCGTTGGTGCATTTTTTCCCTCATATTAATTAGCTTAAAAGAGACGCAAACAAATTATTTAGCTAATTTTAGTTTAACAGCAGCAGCACTTATCTTTTGAGAGTGTAGCATAGCTTCTTATTATTATTGAAGGAAACCTTTTTCTTTTCTAAGACTCGAATCCAATCCAACTCTACAAATACACAAGCAATATCTCATCAGTAAATTATACCTTATTAGTTGCAATCAAACTTTTATTATTATCAATAAGAATTTCAACTATTTAAAAAAATATTTTTTGTAATACAACATTAAAAAGACAAAAATATCCAACTTAATCAATAAAAACTATTTATGATAGAATTAGTATTACATTTTGATTCTTGAAAAATTCTCAAGATAACACTTTAGTCCCTTTGAATAAAATTAGCTAACTAATAAAACTAATGACATGATTGTTAATTGACACCTTATCTATGATATAATTCTAATCAAAACAATGTGTTTCAATTCTCATAACATCAAAGCGTCAAAACCTTCTACAACATGTATCAATGTGAGTTTCATTTGACAAAATTAACATTATCTTGCTAATATGCTTTGTTTTAGGGAAGTTTAAATGCATTGGTGTTGTGAGAATTGAAACGTGCCAGTTTAATTAAATCAATTTTAAATATATACAACACATCAATTAATGACTTAAGGTTAGATCAGTAATAAATAATTTAGTCTTTGATAATGACATAAATTTAATTATTAAAACACGCACAGCTTACGAAGATAATGTTTCTCACAATTTTTTTACATCATAAAAAAAATCAATTAATTAACGAGTTAGTTAACTAATCACATTTAATAGAAATGACTAATTTGTTATAATGTAATAAACGCTTGGAGTTAGCAAAATTTTATTTGAGGGTCGAAAGGATTAAGCATTAACTTGAGTTTTTTACTAAAATATCCCTAATACACAAGCAAATTACCAAAATACTCATGTTTCCAAACATTTAACAAAACTACCCCTATTTTGGTTGACGTGACATTCGCCCTATGCGTGGTGAGCCACGTCAAATTCGCTTACACACTTGGCGAATAGTGCTGAGATTCACCAACTGGGTTGCCAAATCCAATAAGAATTTGCCAAACCGATTGATTAAGGTTTATGGCTAGAGTTTGAGTAGGGTTAGGGTTATGGGTTGGGTTCAAATTCACCAACCCAGATGATTCGTCAAATCGGTTAATTAGGGTTTAGGGCTAGGGTTTGATTAGGGTTTATTAGGATTTAGGATTAAGTTTGATTAGGGTTTAGGGCTAGAGTTTGATTAGGGTTGGGGTTATATGGGCCGAATTAAAATTCGCCAACCTAGATGGCGAATTCCTAATTCGCCAAATCAGTTGATTAGGGTTTAGGGTTAGGGTTTGATTAGGGATATGAATAGTCCAAATTCGCCAACATGGTTGCCAAATCCAATAGGAATTCGCCAAGGCGAATTCCTATTGGATTTGGCAACACTGTTGGCGAATTTCAGCACTATTTGCCAAGCGTGTAGGCGAATCTGATGTGGCTCGCCACAAAGAGCGTGAATGCCACGTCAGCCAAAACATGGATAATTTTATTAAATGTTTGAAAACAAGAGTATTTTGGTAAATTGTTTGTGTATCAGGGGTATTTTAACAAAAAAAAATTCCATTAACATACTACTAAATTTTATAAAGCAAAAAATATGCATTAACTCGGTCATAAGTTAATTTTTATTGATTAAGTTAAATTTTTTTAAATCCGTTTAACAAATGTTTTTGACGCATTTGTTAGCTTTTTTTAATAATTTTTTTTTCAAATTGAGATTCTTTAATTGACAATAAAAATAAAGTTACCGTCCATCCATACTCGATAAATTTTAAAGTTACCATCCTTAATTAATTGTCACTTTAAAATTGAGGTGATTCTACAATTTTTGTCTCTTAACGTGAAAAGGGGGAAAGAAAACTGAGAAATCCCCAAATTCCTAATTTCTGGAGAAAGTGGTTGACTGGTTGGTACGCTGTTGCGGTATGGTGTTTCCTTCCTTCATTCTTTGTTACCACCAATTACACGGCACCATGATCCATGCTGTTCCAATTCGCAATCAATAGCAACGCAGTCATCGTCATCTATCATCAGCAACCTAAAACCTAAACCTAATACACCGTTCGATTAGATTAGACTACACTTCTTAATTCCACGTTGTCGGTCTTCGCTCCAATTTCTAGGGTTTATCATTTTTATATGCTATTAAATTAAATGGCTGCCGCCGGCGACGATGATGCCGACGCCGTGCTCAGCGACGTCGAGGACGACGCCGGCGATCCGATTCCGATCGCCACGAGCACCCCGTCGCCGGAAGACGTCTCCGTCGAGAAGTTCCGGGAGCTTCTCGGCGAGCTCGATCGGGAGCGTCAGGCGCGCCTCGCCGCCGAGAAATCCTTTTCCGATTTGCAGTCTTCCTTCATCCGGCTGAAGGCGATCGCCCAGAACGCCGTCGAGATGCGTCGGAGGAACGACGCCGTTTCGGCCGAGTTGGCGGAAGCGAAGGAGGCGAGGGAGGAGATCGCGAAGCAATTGGAGGAGGCGGCGAAGGAGAGGGAAGCGCTGAGATCGGAGATTGGGAATTCGAGGCACATGCTTGAGACTGGGATGGACAAAATTTCCGCCAAAGTTAGCAGCTTTAAGAATTTTGGGCCCAATGGGCTTCCCAGGTCGCAGAAGTACACGGGCCTCGCCGCCGTGGCATATGGCGTAATCAAGAGGGCCAACGAGATCGTGGAGGAGCTCGTGAAACAGAACGATGCAACTGCCAAGTCTAGGAACGAGACTAGGGAGCAGATGGAGCAGAGGAATTACGAGATTGCTATCGAGGTTTCCCAGCTGGAAGCGACCATCAGTGGCCTCCGGGATGAGGTTGTTAAGAGAGATTCCGCTGTTGAGGAATTGAAGAAGGACTTGGCTGACAGGGATCGGAAGTTGGATGAGATTGAACAGGAGATGTTGGAGAGGGTGAGGATCGAACAGGGCGAGGCAGCGCGATTGAAGGATTTGGTTGATGAGTGTGAGGATAGGTTTAGTAAGTTGGAGTCCAGGATGGAGTCGCTGAGGCCGTTGTTGATTGATCAGTTGAGTTACGTGTCAAAGATTCATAACCAGATTTGCAGTATTTATAGGATAGTTGATGATAAGGATAGTTCGGAGCTGTCAGAATCGTTGTTTGTGCCGCAAGAAACGGATATCGAGGAGAGTATGCGTGCCTCATTGGCTGGGATGGAATCTATATATGAGTTGACTAGGGTTGTCGTTCAAAAGGCAGGGGATGCGGTTGAGGAGAAGAATCACGAGATCAAGAGATTGGATGAGACGGTGACACGGTTGGTTAAGGAAAAGGATCAAATTGGTTCTTTGCTTAGAAGTGCTTTGTCAAAGAGGACAAAGTCCGATCCATCTTCGAGGAAAAATGAGCTGTTTTTGGCTGCAGAGAATGGGTTGAGGGAGGCTGGGATAGATTTCAAATTCAGTAAGCTTCTTGGGGATGGAAATGATGTAGCTTCAAATGACAAGTCAGAATTAACGGGAAAAGAGGAGGATGAAATATACTCTCTGGTTGAGTGTTCATTTGTGTTTCTCTATTCTTAATGAAATTTCTTGTTCTCATATTAGTTTGCATTTTGAGTATTCCTTGATGAGTTCCTTGTACTTGCAATGTGTACAGGCTGGTGCACTGGAGAATGTAGTTAAGGCTTCTCAGCTTGAGATCATTGAGCTGCATCATACTGTGGATGAATTAAGGTACTTGTCATTAGAATCAAATACAGAGTTATTTCTAGGTTTCTTATTTAGACTTTGGAGTTTGACAAAAGAAAAATTTATCCTCATTGCTTACTGAAGAATTTGCTTATTTTCTATTTCTAGTTGTGCTGACGTGGTAACTTTTTTTTGCATTGGCATTTTGCTTAACTGCATTAAGGGCAGAGTTGAGTTTACTTAAGCAGCACATAGAAGCTCAGGCCAAAGAGCTCGATCATAGAATGCACCGAATAGAGGAACTTGAAGAGAAAGAGAGAGTGGCTAATGAAAATGTAAGCTTAATTAAGTTATTGCGAGTTTAATTTAATCTATTTTCCACCACTGTGGTGGTTGTATCTGATGTGCATATTGAACATGGAAATTGTTGTGTATACAACGTTGATAACTAGGGAGGGACATTTGATTGTCAATATTTCTCTCTCACTAAGTATGAACTTGACCTGTTTGTATCATGTAGATTGAGGGGCTAATGATGGATATTGCTGCTGCTGAAGAAGAAATTAACAGATGGAAACTGGCAGCAGAGCAAGAAGCAGCTGCAGGCACAGGTGTTGAACAAGAATTTGTGGGGCAGGTATGCTAATTGTTTGTAATATTTGTTGACGTTTTTGCTATTTGTGGAGGTTTTCACTGAACAGACTTTTAAATCATGGTTGAAAGCATTACTCTCTCTCTCTTGTGCCCAAGGATTCTTAGACTTCAATTTATTTGAAATGGTGAGCTGAGGAGAGCTGCAATATTTGCAGTTAATAACAACATATAAAATCTGGTTGGTAGTGGTACCTTGTTTCCATGAACTCCATTACTGGAATCATCTTGTATGCATTCAATGTCTGATGCTCTCAGTTGCCTTTAAAACTCAGTAGCGTTATATGGTTTTGCTGGACAAATTGCTGTCAATATAGCTGGTTGATATTTTAAGTTGAAATACAGAACCTCCAACGATGACCAGTTTTCATTGAAATTATTTAGTATTCTGATAGTATTTGGTCAGGGAAATAGAGAACAAAGAACAAATTAAGAGAGAAATGTATTCATTCACTACCTGCTGTTCTTTACCTCTCGAATCAGGGTGACCCAGAGAAAGACATAGTTATAGTAGTTAATAACCAGAGGCTTTCAAATCCTACTACTCAATTCCCACCTTCTCCCTCCCCTCCCCTCCCACCCACCCACCCACCCACTTATACGCTAACTAACTACTCGTGTATCAACTCACTCCTGACAATGAACTGTTTTCTATTGTACTATTGGGCCTTGACAAACACGTATTGAACTACCATTGTGCCGCCAAGTTACATTTTTTATTTTAGGATAGTTTAGGAATAAAAAAGTTGGATACCAATTAGGAAATTGCCAACAATAATCCCCTTTGTTTAATAGAATATACATCAGAAGCCCATTAGTTATTGGTTCTTCCTACCCTGGTATAGACCTGTTTAATAATTGGTTTATTATCATATTCCTTGTCTAATTGGTGGTTGCAAATTTGCAGTTGTCTGCACTGAAGCAGGAACTTGAAGAGGCAAAGCAATCCATGTTGGAATCAGAGAAGAAACTAAAATTCAAAGAAGAGACTGCGGCTGCTGCCATGGCCGCCAGAGATGCAGCAGAGAAATCTCTCAGGTTGGCAGACTTGAGGGCGTCTAGATTAAGGGACAGAGTGGAAGAGCTTACTCATCAGCTTGAAGAGTTTGAGAACAGGGAAGACTCGAGGGGCCGAAATAGGCCTAGATACGTGTGCTGGCCGTGGCAATGGCTTGGCCTGGACTTTGTAGGGGCTCAGCAGCGGCCTGAGGTGCAACAGGAGGCTTCTAACGAAATGGAGCTCTCGGAACCCCTCTTATAGTTTGACCTTTCTGTTATTTTCTTTTCTTTTAATTTTTGTATTCTCTTTTGTGTATTTATGTTGATTTGTTCAATTTTATGCCATAAGATGTAGCTTATAGCATTCACACATTCCACCATTACCATACTTGCGGCAGCTTATGGATTGAGTAAATGTTAAGTGCAATCTTGGTTGTCCCGTACTATCTCTTCATTCAAGTAATTGACACGTCACATACACTGCCTTTACATTAACAGAAAAAGTAGTTGTCGTGTTTGTTCAACAAAAACATTATTATACCGTGGCTCATTCTGTCCACCCCGTGAATTTTGGTTACCTTAGGGGTGGGAAGAAGAATAGTGGCCTGTGGTGATTCGAACGTCAACACCACCCGCATAATTTTGTTTCTTGCATCGGTTTCGTATGTCAATTGTGTAGCAACCTCATTAGCTTAATGCCCCAATTATGTGGCGCGATATGTGGAAATGGCATGCCATCACTTTTTTCTCCCTCCGAAAGCTCAATTCCTCTAACTTGAAGTCTATGTTTGGATATTTAATGCTGAATAGTGAATGGAATAAAATAGAATGTGATATGCAGTGAAATGGTGTAAAATAGAATTGAAGCTTCGCTTTATTGTTTAGATGTTAAAGAATGGAATGGAGAGTAGTTTTTGTCCTAGGCTTTGAAAATAGAATGAAAATGGGTTGACTGAAAAGATTTCAAAGTTATGTGCTTCCAGTTTATTTTATTTTGTTGGCTTTGTTTAGTTAGTGTTGTTTTCAAGAAGAAAGATGTGTGAGAAACTTAATTTATTGACCTGCCTACTTATAAATGATATTTGGTATTTTTTTTTTTATTTTGTTTCTAGACATACCAAGTGTCATTTATGCAAATGTGTAGGTTGATTAGTTAAGTGTCTTAAATATTGCTTTGTTAAGAACCAATTAGTTTAACGTCTTCGGTTAAAAATCAATAAGTTAAACATCTTAGTTTCTACTGCTTAAAATGAGTATAATTATTTATGTTAGACATGATTTTCTTGCACTTGTTTAAGAGTATAAAATAAATAAGAGAAGACGGTTTAGGGGAACTCATTTTAGGGGAACTCTCAAAATAACTAGATGATATATAAAAAATCTCTCATTCTTTTAATCTTTTTACTTCTTTTATAAAATTCTAAAACAAAAACAAAAGGAAGGTATATATTAAATCTTCCACTTTCCTTCTCTTATGTCACAAATTTAATTTGCAAACACACCTTATAATTCTGAAAAGGGTCTTAATTCTTGCTTAAATGTTCAATCATAAACCAATCAATAAATAATTTTTTTGTGCAAAATCTGATTGAATTAGATTAATATTTGATTTTAATTTTCAAATTTTATTTAATCAATCTAAACCAATTAATATCATACAGTAGAGGAATTATTACCATTTTTCAATAATAAATTAGAAAATACAAAAAAAAAATGAAAGATGATTAGATCTATACAAAAAGATTTATAAAGTTTAAGAGCAGTTGCAGAATAGGTAACTTATACACTAGCACCAAAAATTATGTTTTTTAATCTGTTGTTTTGTTGGGAGCTGAAATTTTAATTGATATAAAGAAATTAACTGTAGTATATTTCAGTTGTAATCAATAATATTAGCCTTCGAGGATATTTCTTCTGTAATGAGGGATAAGAAAGAAAAAAAACACGCACACAGCCTTAAAAAACTAAAGAAGAGCAGGAAGCCACTCCGTTTATCAGAGCCTGGTTTCGATCCAGGGACCTGTGGGTTATGGGCCCACCACGCTTCCGCTGCGCCACTCTGATTGTTGATGCGTAATGTCAAAATATACACCTTATTGCAAAACCCCAGCAAAGATTTCGTTCCAAGCGTTTTATTGTTTTCGCAGACTCTAGTGATAGTGATACAGCGCATGGACCACTCCCTCTGCTGTGGGATCTCACGGACCTCTTGCGTAAGTATTTCTTGTTTGCTTGGTTGTGGTGTATTTCTTCAACGATTCTCCGTGTTGTGGTTGGTTTTGTGGCAAATTTTGCTGTCCAATTTTGTAAGATTAAATAATGTGCTGTGTATTTGTATGTGTAACTGTGTAAGCATTCTTTTTTTTGGGACAAATTTTGCTTTCACCAACTGGCCTGGTGCTGTGTATGATCAGTAAGTATTATTCACAATTTCACAGTAATCGCCCTTTCCGAGATTTATTGGCTATTGAACATGTCATGAGTAGTAGTTTACAATAACAAAACCCTTGTTTTTACCACAAAATTTAAAAGCCATGCGTCATCAAGAAATTGTTAACAATATGATTATGAGCTGATGTTTGATGGTGTTATTGCTGTATCATAATCCCTGATAATCTGGAGCAAAAATAATTCAAGATACAAATTTGTAGTCTTTAAGAAAGCTGCATGTTGGTAGATTAGCTTAAAAGAATGGGAAGAAAGATGTTATTGAAAGGAGGAATGGGCAGATAAGTAAAGGCAAAACCCCTCCAATTGTCAAGGACAAAAAAAGAATAGGAATGTTACAATATCTATGCTGCATTGCTGCGAAAGTGTTGCTTCAGCGCTTGGTTCTGCATTTCTTTTTCAGCATAATCCCATCAGGAGGGCGTGTGACCATGATATTGCAGAGGCCATAGAGGTTATATGAGTACCTCAAGATGCTTCCCAGTTTGGATCTTGCCCTGAAGACCCCCCTCACTTGAAGCAAAACGCCGTTGCTTTCCATCTGTTTCACAAGTCGCTGGCTCTCTCCCAACGGCAGCTGAACTTGGCTAGTGACCATGTGGATGTTGGCAAACCTTGATTGAACCCTTGCAGCTGAGAAAGGTTCCACATACTGAGCAGCAATGAGGGTGTTTCCATAGTAGAGATAGATGTTCACGGAGCTGAAGTCCACATGAACCTTCTTGTTTGGGTTTGTGAAGTTTGCCAGGATGGTGAGATCAGCATTGAGCAGATATCCAAAGTCTAGGTATGCAGCATTCAGGGTGACACTAGACACATCGAAATGAGGGCTCTGGGGGCGAAAAACAAGGTACACTATGAGGACTATCAAGCCTCCTATGATTATGATTAGCCAGAATATTACACAGAACACGGCACCACACCATGTACAAGGGTTGGACTTTTTCGGTGGAGGCAGCCTTATGCCATGGCGGTGGCGCCGCCCATGCTTATGGGGATCAAGGTGCTGCCGCCGAGGCTCAGGAGGATGCTCTGGCGGTGGTAGCACGGGAATGCCAGGGGACTTGGGAGATGATGATGGCTCTTGAAAATTCACCCTTTGTTTGCTTGGTGGCGCTGGGTAAGGTTGATCTTCTAGCTGTGGTTTGTCGTGCTGCTCAAGGTGTGGCACTACTGGCGCCATGAATGATGGTCGGCCGTCTTCACGCTGACGAGGTCGCAATGGATAATGGTCTTCTTGTGGTGGCAGGTAAGGTTGAGCTTCTTGCTTCTTACGTCCTCCGCCTCCACGTTTTGGTTTTGGTAGGCCACGCTCCTCACGGCGTGGCGCTGGTGAGATAGGTGGCGGTTGACGATCTTCGCGCGGATGAGGTCGCAATGGATAATGATCTTCATGTTGTGTTGGCAATGGAAAATTAGGCTGGCGAGGAGGATCTTGTCGTTGCATAGGTGCAGTTCCTCCATGTGGTAGGGGCTGCCCATGGTGCTCTGGGTGTGGTACAAATGGAATAGGTGGTTGTTGATGATGATGATCTTCTTCGTGTTGAGGTATTTGCGGTCTAGAAAAATGAGGGTTGGTTTCTCGACGAGACATTGTTGTTATGGGAAAATGTAGTACGAGAATGAAGAGTATCAGAAGGCAATACTATGCAACTGATATTAAGCAAGAGGAAAGGAGGATAAATTAAACCCAAAACAAAACTTAAAGAAACAAAGGGAATGAGAATGACTTCGTGAGAACTTCAAGGATTGTATTCATGTAAAGGCAAAGAATCCAACGTAAGCCAAGTATGTGGGGCAAGGTGTTTTTACATTTTCCACTTTAAAGATTACACCGATGAGTTTTTCTAACAGAAAGTGATCATATCTGTATTGCATGCCATGCTTTGGTCAAGCCCCGAGTGGACGTGGATGGCTCGAATACAATATGGAAAATCCACTTAGAGAAGAAACACCTTGGTGCAAATTTGCAGGCGTAGTAGGTCTTTGGACTAAAGATTTCAGAATGATTAAAAAAATCCCCTCCTATTTCCTATCAGAAAATTATTAGTTTAATATTCGACGCCGGCATTTTAGTTGGTAAAGGTTACCGAAAGGACCTCATCATGCAAAGCTAAAACCTAATCTTGGGCACTTTCAGATTCTTCTATCACAATTTTCATGCAAAACAACACTAATTGCACAAGATACCTTCCCCCTACTTTGGTCCAAAATACATGGACCCCAAACACCAATTGCAAGCTCAAACACCCGATATAAGACAGGATTCCATGAAGTTGTGACCGAACGTTCGTTCAAATTTTAAAGAAACCAATTTGTTAAATAGCATTGCCAACTCAACCTATCGAAAGGAGATACGCACATGAGAAGCAACTTCAAAATTCACAACATAAGTGGCTGGTAAATATAATAATCGCTCACAATTAACAGTGAAAGCGTATAGGCTGATGATCAGTTGAGTACATTACAACATTTTCATTTTATCAGTTACAGCTTAAATTGGGTAGAAAAACTTCAGGCGCTAGGCCATTTAAAAAAAACACACTTTACCCTCAACTGAGAAAAGAGGCTACGATCCAATAATTTCCAACATATCTACTAACAGTGCCTCCACCCACTCTTCAAAAATAGAAGTGGATATTATTATCCGAATTATAAGTCGAATTCATAGCTTGGGTGCGGGGTTGGCTACGGATTCTGGTAGCTACTGATTCGCAACAAATCATTAATCTCATTGGTAATCCGGATAACACTCCCCCCCGTGTTCCTTCCTCGGTAATGGCGCTTGTCTATCACATTAATTCATTGTTGTGGCACCCTTGGGAGTTGGGAGCTTTGCATTGACCATGTGTTCAGAGAACAGAATGCGATGCTCTGTTGAAGATGGGCCACCCTGTTGCTGCGGGTTTTGTTGTCTGAGTCTCCTCCCTCGTGTTGTAGAGATATCTTGGCTAGGGACGTAACGGGCTTTGTCCCCCTTGCACCCCTTCTCCCACCAAAAATAAATAAATAAAGAATTATAAGTCAATTTGAGAAGCCGAAATCTGGTTCTTCTTTGCTGCCTCAATTTAATATATTCTCCAAGTTCATAGCGTAGTTAACAATTTCCAAATGTAGATCGGATACCCAGCAGTTCAGCAAAAACTATCTCCATTTCTTNCCCCCCCCCCCCCCCCCAAAAACAGCTGTAATCCGAAAACTTCAAAGTTTACCCAGGCTCACTAGCTGCACACAGACAACATCCAAGCACTGATACAATAAGATTTCATGACCAAATTGTCAGTAGTAACATTCTAACTCCTCCATTCTTATATTGAACTTGGAAAGGACAAATAATATGCTAAAAACACTTCACACCGGATTTACTACATCAGCAAATGAGTTTTGCTTCCTCATTAAGCAGATAAGAGAAAAGCTAAATATATTTCAAAGATTACCTTCATATTCAATGGCAAGATCCGGCAATAGGAATTCTCGACTTGAAACCACACTTAAAATACAGAGAACATAATCAGATTAAGTGGTGATTATACAATGAAAAAGGTAGGAGTACTTGATTACAGCAGTCGGTTTGTACTTTATACCTATTTATACAGGGACAAAAAACTTATTTAAGCCATAAGGTTATAATTTCAATATAACGGTAGTTTTGTAAAATTAACTTACTTTTTAAGAACTGTCAAGGTAGTTTATTAGCTTTTTCAATGTGTGCAAATCCTAAAATGACATTATTTTGAAATGGAGAAAGTACCATATTATACTGGCTGGCTTGAGTCACTTCTCCTGCCCTAATTGTACCTCATCTACTCCTGATAAGGATATTCATTTATCTTTAATATTTACGGCAATATATACCACTACCAGCATATAATGGCCTGAGGTACTGGAATATAATATATGATGATAAAAAAGTAATGTAATTATTTAGTTTCACAGACATACACGTGGTATGGGGATCGACAGCCCAGGTCTCCACAGATATGTTTTGTCTCACACCGAAAGAAAGAGAAACTGGTAAGTTGCAGTGAGAAACCATCATGTTCTACTTCTAACTTCCCAGCTTCAATGCAACTACAGAGAATAAGCATCTATTTGTACTACGAATTTATCTAACTTAACGTAACTTCTTCATAGGAAAGGGTTTTTTAATATAAGATTGTCCCACATAAATGGGCTATAAAATGGTTCAGCAACAAAGTGAAAACTTACCAAATGATTTGGTGGCTCCCAATCATTCTCCATTGATTCAGATGTCCTTTGGAAACATTATGCTATCTCTAAATGATTCATACATCCAAATTCTTCCCTTACACTGTTTTATTTCATATAGCAGTTGGCAAGGGGAAATTTGGACAACAGTGTATAGTAACTTCTATAACAATGTGCTGAAATTAAAGGAGTAGAAACATACTTGGATAAGTCTAATGAGTAAGGTGAATTTCTTTGAAGAAGTTTGAAGTGTCATGCTGCAGATACAGACAAAAGAATCAAAATTCACCTACATCTAATCTTAATATGGATCAGGCAAGTTGAAAATTTTAATAATATAATCCAACAAATACACATTCTTCATATGCTAATTCAAATCTGTGAAGATTAACAAACTGTGGCAGCATCATAATTTTCATAGTCTAATGAATTTGAATTTTTAAACCTAATAGGAGTGGTGGATTGTGCGTTTCCCATATATTTTTTTTCTGTTGTTTCACAATTCTAGCAATATACACAAATACTAAACTATGGATATGTTAGTAAAGGTTCCAGAATGCTTGGGCATGAAACCTGAATTTACTGTTCAACAATTTGCTAGGATAGGAAGCAAGGTCGCAAGGAACTAGACGTTAGCAACAACAAGATGGCATCACCAAAGAAAGTGTATCTCCGAAGTTCAAAATTTTGCTCTGCAATTCGTCACAGAAGACAAAGTAAATGCCACAAACTTCAGCCTGATGAAACAAGAAATTTATTTACTAACATTATGAGTTATACCAAGAAGTGTGTTATATTATTATTATATAGAACCACAAAATAACATTGTATTTCTGCTATGCAAGGCTGGATGAATAAATCTGAATAGAGCGGCCACTGAACAAGGATTTACCCCAATAACAAAGAGACAGAGTAAGACCAACTCAAAACCACCCTCAATCTGAAGAAACAGCAATTAGGACTTGAATAGGTAGCTGGCCTGATTTCAATCAAATCACCAGATACTGTAGCTCCCCATAAATAACAATGGCCAAAAAGTAAACAATCACACTATTATATTGAGTGGAGATACGAAACAAAACTAGCACGCAGTTACTTCCGTTGGTAGCAAGAAACCACTGCTTAACTATCCCCAGCTTCTGGTCAGTGAATTAGTAGTATGTTACAGAGTCCAAAAGCGCTTACAGCACGGAATCAGGCAAAGCTATGGGAATTCACTATGAGCAGCATAAAAAAGGGACAAACTGATATACAGGTGCCATAACTTGCAGAATGAATGCCAATTCAACAGTTTGCTGAGCCTTCATATATCATGTCCAGAGAAAACAATCAAGTCAGGTTTCCCATAAGAAAGAAAGGTGAGATTAAGTTGACAAGGATCACAGTTCAAAGTACAAACCAATGTCATATTCATCTGGCATCACTCGATTTAATGGCATTGATTAGAGTCTCAGAAAGATGTCCGTCAAGTGTAAATCCCTTTTCCATCATCTGGTCCCAAACCCTATAGGCAATGGAGAGCTTGTTTTCCCTTATAAGCCCTCCAACTATCAACTTGAAAGTTACCTCATCAGGATAGAATGCTTTCACCTGCATTTCATCATATAGGCGCATGGCATCCATTACTCTAGAAGCCTTGCAAAACCCATTGATGAGAGCATTGTAAGAGACCACATCTGGAGTTATTCCATTCTCCACCATGTCCTGAAAAACTCTATGAGCAATATCAAGCTTCCCAGTCTTGCACAGGTGATCAACTATTGTAGTATAGAATACACGATCAGGAAGAAGATCCATTCCTGTCATTTGATCAAGAAGCTTCTTGGCTCCAAACGAGCTACCTTCCCTGAGAAATGCTTCTATAAGTATTGTGAACGTCACCACATCTGGTTGAATTCCCTTCCTATACATTTCCTCAAACAAATCATAAGCCCTCCTAGTCCGGCGTGCCTTACAAAATGCACTAATAATGGTATTGTAAGAAACAACATCACACAGCCCTTTGGTCTGCATCCTCTCCACCATTATTAAATAAGCCCTTTCCATCTGGTTAGACTTACAAAAACCCTTGAGCAGCTCATTATAACTATACAAATCCGGCTCCAAGCCGCTCCTCTCCATTGTCTCCACCAACCTCACCGCCTCATCCAGCATAAGCTCATCACAACAATAGTTCAACAAGATGTTATAAGTGACCAAATCCGGCGCACACCCATTCCTGCTCATAAAAGCCTTAATCGCAAGCGCCTTATCAATCCTCCCCATCCTACAATACACACCAATCAAAGCATTATAAACCAGGCTACTAACCTTCACACCACCCTTAATCACACCAACAGCAAGCTCATAAGCCAAATCAACGTTACCACCAGAGCACAAACCAACCACAAGAGCACCACAAGCCTTACCATCAGGGCTCAGCCCCTTATCAATCAATCCACGCCAGACCCCAGCGGCCTCATCAAACCGCCGAGACTTGCACAGGGCATCAATGAGAATAGTGTAACTCACAATGTCAGGCTCCCTTCCCTTGCAGGACAAGGAATGGAACAGTTCCAAAGCATCTTCCAGCCTATTCTCGCGGCACAAGAGGTCTAGGTAGATGTTGAATGCCCAGATATCCGGGACGCAGCCGAGGGTGTCCATGTCGCGGAGGAGCTTGTCGATGAGGGTGAAGTTGCGGACCCCGCAGAGGGCGGAGATGAAGCGGGAGTAGGTGAAAGGGGAGAGGGAGAAGCCGCGGGGGATGACGTGGTGGAAGTAGTAGTGCTCGGCGAGGTCGAAGCGGGACTGGCGGAGGAGGACACCGATGAAGCGGTTGTAATCGAGGCTGAAGACGCGGCAGTTTGATTGGGTCATTTGGTCGAACACCTGGATGGCTTTGTCAACAAGACCTGCTTTCACGTACTGTGATATCTGACAACGGTATAGGAGGCGCCGTGCCCCAACACTCTGATACATATCAGACGGACCCAAATGCATAGCAAATGGAAAAAAGAATTCAGCAGCTACAATCAATCAGTGTAATCTAGCAATGTATGTGTATCTATCTGTGCCTACTTAATTCTCTATTTTCTGAATAATAATAATGATGATGATGTTCCAACACTAATAATTTTGTGATGACAACATGAACAAGCAACAGGCGGCACCCACTGCGTGCCTTGTAGTTTCTAGTGTTCTTTCCTTTCTCCCTTCATTTTTTCTACCTTCACCACGGAACACCGGGAGCGAGAGGTTTTCTTTTTTCTTTTCTTTTTTTGTATCTTTCTCTTTTTTTCAGGAGGGAAACCCTTTAGCATCTTATTGGGCCGAGGCTAAAAGAAATTGGGCTGGCTAGGCTCGCCCGTTATAAAGACGAACAGAGTAGCTCTAAAAATTATTTTGGTGCGAATCCAAATTAAACACGTAACTTTGGATTTCCCCATCCTGCACCAAGATCAAACAATGTTACATCTCCCATGTAAGAGATGTTTCGAATTAATGACACCAAAAAAAAAAAAAAAGAAACGCTACCAAACTAAATTGAAAATATATGTATAAAGTAAACTGAGTAATTAAATGATAAATTAAATTTTAAGATGAGTGGTTTATTATGAATTTGTGAGAATAAGATGATTAAATATTGACTATATAATTATGTTTGAATTATCAAAATTAAAAGTTATTTAAAAGTCACATGATCACTTAAAAAAATTACATAATTTTATGTTTTAATCTTTACCATTTATGTAATATTTAATAGTCAATATTTAATCATCTCATTCTCAGAATAAATCGTTTATATCATGTGATATGCTCCCCCAACTAATCATATATAATTATATGTGTATGTGATTGTATGATTTTTGAGATAGTTATTATAAAAGTCAGTTGATTTTAATGATGTAATACACAACTGACTGATTTTATCAAAGAAAACTGATATTCTTGGCCAACGGAGGGTGCGGCGAGAGCTGCTCGCTTGGTGTTGGAAGATGCGTCGGCTTCTATGTCATTTTCCCTGGCGATGCTCGTTGGAGCTACCCGCCTGTGGGGTTTGTTAAGCTTAACGTTGATGGTAATGTGATTTGGGACCATAACGTAGCTAAATTTGGGGTCTGGTGAGGGATTGTAATGAGTGTCCGATTGCGAGATTTTTCGGGCATGTGCATTGGTTGAGTGTGCTTCATGTGGAGGTCTAAATTGTTCGCTATGACCTTTATCAAGTGTGGGATGCAAGTTGTCGAAAGGTACAGTGTGAGACGGACAACGTTGATGCTTTCAACTCTGCAGACGCGACACATTCTGTCGCAACATTGTGAAGCCGGCGTGCTTCAGGACATTCAAGAGTTGATTCATCATAACTGGATTATGCTTTTTGCAGTCATTCTTAGATCTGCTAATGGGTGTGCGAATATGTTGGATAGACATGGGGCGGAGGAAGTTCATGAGCTCAGATGATGAAGTGCTCTTTGGACAAATTGCTATTCATCTTGATTTGGCTAGTGTGACTTAGTTTTTGTCTGCTTTTCTCCTTTTTTTTCCTCACTATTTACCAAAAAAATATTTTTAATTAAGAAATATAATAAAATTAAACTTATTAAATCATGAGAAATATTTAGTGATAAAATACTTCAGTGTTGTTTTATTTGTCCAAACTAAATAACACTCGTTAAAATTTAAAAAAAAAAAAAGCATCTTAATAAATATATAAAATGATGAATTGACAAAATTGTTGATATATAAAAATATAAAATTTTATTTTTAATATAATTATTACTCTTCTCACATTAACTATATCAATAAATACTTAATTACATCAGAGAATATAAATAGATAATTATTTTAAAATCCTAAAATGGTTCAAATTGAACGTATAAAAGACAACGGATGAAGTAATACAGGCGTGTGATATTGTTGTACCAATGCAATGTAGCTGACTTGGGAGTGAACAACTATTTTGGTTGTTGTATTGCTCGGTTGGCTGTACTGGTATTAAGCAATGACGTATGTACCAAGATAATGCTAGGAGGGTTTGTATAATGGACCGGTCTTCCTTTTGACCAGAACGTTACGCAATTGGCTTGTTCCTTCCTGCAATAGCCACTTTATTTGACATTTATTATTTAAATTTGGTTTCATATACTAATTAATAGTAATGTCTATAGTATCCCTTCTTTTAACAAAAATATCTGAGTCATAAAACCCTCCATTCTCTGACCAAGACGACAGCAACGGGCACGTCTTTTCCATGTTCCACATTTTTGAAATATTCTAAGTTGTAAATCTAATGCCCAACTCAACTCAAATTGGCATTTGTGGACCAAGTACTACTGTGCTACCACTGCTACAATTCTTCTCACATGTATAGATTTTTGTATGACATCAGATTAACATTTTATGCTTAGGTACATTTATTATAAAATTAATTCCATTAATTTTATCATCACTAACTTTATTATAAGTGTATATAATAATTTTATAAATTTAAAATGGTACACTTTGTCTATCGAATAATTTTTATTTCTCACATGGCAACAAACAACCAACATCCAACAACACTTATTCTTGATTCTGTGTGACTATTAAATATTATAATTTGCTTTACCAAAAGAAAAATTGTAATTTTCAAGGGTATTTTGTTTGTTTTATGCGTTAGAAAAATAGACCTATTTATGTATGTGTTAAACAAAAAACTAGAGTAATTCAATTTAATATGGGACAAAAAAAATATTATTGTTGAATTGCAATGCAAAATTATTAATTGTTGAAATGTGGTAATGACTTATAATTCGCACAACTCAGATAAATTATGGTTTAAAGTAACAAAATAATACATTTTTCTGACTTGCGCTGTCACATTAAAATAGATTTTGTCATTAAACAAAGTAACAAAAGAATTATGTCATAACAAATAAAATAATATATTCTCCTGATTTTGTGAAAGAGCTTGAAAGAGGGAAATATATTCATTTTTTCTCATCGATTATACTTTACCATATATAATTCACTCATCTACTACACAATTTTATCTCAAAAAATGTCTATAAATTCAGTCAATTCCTAGTTCACAATTGCACCGTTCAAAAATTGGCTAAAAATGTTTATTATTATTATTATTATTTTCACAAAACTAGGAGCATATATTATTTTATTTTGCTCTTGCATAAATCATCCAAGAGATAGGCGAATTATGATGGACGTAAAAGATAACATGTCATGATTTGATAAAACGTCAAAAAAGTGTGTTATTTTATTATTTTAAATCATAATTTATCTAAGAGTTGAAAGAATTATATGCTACTAACACATTTCAACAATTAATAATTTTTCACCGCATTTTCGCAAATTATCTTAGTAAATCTCATATTAAGTTTTTTTTAGCCTTAGAATAAGTTATTAATTTGATTTGTCGATTTTTTTATACAAAAAGAGAAAATTTCATGAGAAAAAAATTTAAGGGATTTTCTCTGATGTCTCATAAAATTTAAGAGTATCAATATCATAATATTTTAGATTTTGTCAAGTGTCTTAATAATTCAAATTATTTATTATTTTAAATTTGTGATTGAATCACAATTATTTATATATAATAAAATATTAATATTTTCATAAAATCTTAAATAGTGAAAGAAGAATCAAAATATAATTATATTGTATGACATTGAGAGGTGATGATTTTTTTATTTTATATTTTGTTTTTTTTTTTAAAGTCCTTAACCCTGCTCTATTGATTAAAAATAAGAGAATACAAATTCCAAAGTGTTACTTGCATCGTACTAGCGGGGAGCTGCAACTTGGTTCAGAGTTCAGACAGCGTAGCTTTCATTTGTTTCATTGTTTGACTAAAGAGTCTAATGGCTACAAAAACTGCAAGAGGTTGCAATGGAAAACCTATGATTAATTGTCACGCCCTTTCCCTTCTGTTATTTGTCAATTTCCCGTTGCATTTTTTTTTCCTTCCGATGGTAAAGTGATCACTAGTTAGTGAGTGACAAATATGCATCTTATGGTCAACATTCTATTACTGTATTATTTTGTATGAACTAAGTTATTATAAAAGAACAAAAATGATTTATGTATATCTATTTTGTGTCACCTTGTACATCAACCTCTACAATATACATAATTAATGATTCACAATATGTATTTTGTATGCTTTCCAAATTTATAAACAACGCGCATCCCTGAGCTCATTTTCCATCATGGTTTTCCATCATCGTTCTCCTCTTCACCATCTCATCCTCGTCTTATCACCTTTATCTCTTTTTTTTCCCCTTCGTATTATTTCTCTTTATTCACACTCGTCATCCTCTTCATCCTCCTTATATTATGTGAAAATGGATTAAAATGAAATTAAAATGATAAAATATTGATTTTTTTAATGGATGAGGTCTACCTTTAACAATGGTGGTTTACTTGTTACAGATGCTTGAGTGGACAATTACTTGTGAAATGTCATACTTGTGAACATAAACATGTAATGTTTGTGCATACATGCTTATAAAGTTTGTGCATCAAAGAGTCTAAGGAATCCTAGAATGTATGATCCATGTAAAAGTTTGTGAACATAAGCATGTAATGTTTGTGCATTCTACTGCATTAAGTTTGTGCACACATACTTATAAAGTTTGTTTATCCAAGAGTCTAATGAATTATAGAATATATGGTCCATGTTCATACTTGTGAATATAAACGAGTAATGTTTGTGCATTCTACTATATAAAGTTTGTGCACACATGCTTATAAAGTTTGTGCATCTAAGAGTCTAATGAATTTTGGAATGCATGGTCTATGTAAAGGTTTGTGAATATAAGTGTGTAATGTTTGTGCATTATACTACATAAAGTCTGTGCACACACACTTATAAAGTTTGTGCATCCAAAAGTCTAATGAATTATGAAATGTATGGTCCATGTTCATACTTGTGAACATAAGCGAGTAATGTTTGGGTATTCTACTACATAAAATTTGTGCATAGATAATTATAAAGTTTGTGCATCAAAGAGTCTAATGAATTTTGGAATGTATGGTCCATGTAAAGGTTTGTGAACATAAGCATGTAATGTTTGTGCATTCTTGCACATATACTTATAAAGTTTTGCATCCAAGAGTCTAATGAATTATGGAATGTATGGTCCATATAAAGGTTTGTGCGCACAAGTGAGTAATGTTTGTGCATTCTACTACATAATATTTGTGCACAGATGCTTATAAAGTTTGTCCACGCGAATGAAAATTGATAAATGTGAATTGCTTGTGCAGGTGCATTTAAGTGCGGAGTGGGAATCCGTGCGTGAGTGGAGATTCGTAGTGAACCCAAATGTATTTAAGATGAAGTAGATGTATGGTGGATAGAAATATGGAGTACACGTAGCACTACTAATAAAAGAATTAGTTATTATTATTTGCAATCAACATTCCGAGTGTATCAAAAAGAGAAATTTAATAACTAGTCATCACTCTAATTTTAATTTTTTGAGCTTCCTGTTTTTGTTATTGTCTTAGGTTAAGTATATTGGCAGGTTGGCAGGTTTATAGGCTTAACCCACCATATTTTCTCATTTTTAGGTGAATTAACATGCTAACTCAGCATAAAATGAGATGGATTAGCAATTTACAATCCATCATGTCTCGATTCTAAGTAAACATGTTGCAGGACTAGTTAGGTTGGACTAGTTGACTTGTTTGTCATATCTTGAATCAATATTATTAAAGCAATGTTTAAGAAATACAATCAAGTGATTAGTTTCGCATAAGAAAAAATAATTATTATATCTTGTAGTTCCGAATCACATAATCAAATATGAAACAAAATAGGATCAAAAAACAAATATGAAACATCCCACTTCACGTATGCCTAGCTAAGGGTGTGATTAAGGTAGGGCAAATACCCTAAACGTACACAAATCAACTCCCAGCCCGCAATATTTGTTCAACCCCCACTCTTATGCCCCTCTATAAGTAGGGTTTTAAACCCATCATCCTACACCAATTGTGTAGGGTTTGAATGCCCCGCAAACAGGGTGTATATGTATTATCATCCCTAATAAAATTAAATAACTTAATATATTCAAATATCAAATATAATTTGATACTCCTCATTTTTTTACTACAAGACAATGGTAAGTTTTATCAACCTAACTATCTATCTAACTTGTTGGTAATAATTTAAAAATAATACCTAATTGTTCAACATTTCTCACTCTGCCCTAACTCACACTTAATACATAACGATTGATCAACATTTCTCAGTCCAACGTAACTCAACTCGTAGTTAATACAAAGAGATTGAATAACCTTTCTTACTATTTGCCATTACTTACAGTTAACACATAGATTGAGCAACCTTTATCATTTTGCCATAACTTACGGTTAATTTCAAATATATAAAAAGATACTTATCACTTTTTTAATTACTATAAGATAATAATAAAATTGATTTGACTAACCATCTATCTAACTTGTTGGTGATAATTTAAAAATAACACTTAATCAATCACTCGCTTTTACTTTGTCATAACTTACACTTAATTCAAAGAGAGAGAGATTGGCTAACATGGTCAAAGTACCTTTAAGGATCAAATTGGTCCTTAAATCCCAACGGTTCAGATTTTATGTAAAAAAAATTATACAATAAACTATATTTATATTTCATAATAATAATTTTATTTGATTTGCTTGTTTTACCCTTGAATATTTTGATAAGTTTCCTAGTTTATCACCATTGGAGATTTGTTTACTGCTTGCTTTCCCATCACTCCTCCGGTGCCGGCGACCACCACTCTACCCACCCCCAACCCACCGTTCACCGCCCCACCCCGTTGCTCCAACTAAGAGAATGAAATGAAAAATTAACAGATCTTACCCCTCCTCCATTAAAAGATCTAACCCAAAAAAAAAAAAACAAGCCATAACAAATACAGATGTCACCAGTGATGGAGACAATGAGGAGGAGGATAATAGAAATTGTTTATTCCAATCTCTCTTCTCCATTGATGAAAATCACACATATATACAAACATGACAATGCCAAAACTTTTTAAGATAGCATGGCTAATTGATATGCACCTAGAATAAAATTCTCCTAAAATATATAAATTGATACTAATTAGGTCTATATAAATTGATATTAATTACAACTCCTAATTTACTTTCTATATTTGGCGAAGCTATCCGTTAATAGAGGAGAAGCAACAAAAAAAATGAAAACATGACCAAATCTGAAAAATAAAAATCAAACCTTGACAAAATTTTCTAAGCTTAACAAACAAAAGAAATGATATATTTTTTTTTCTGAAAAAAAAAATCCCGACCCACAAATCTGCTCTTGCTTCTTAGTTCTTCGTTGGTGTCTTCATTGGGAGTGGCTCGCCGAACACCATGTCTAACGTGACTCTTTAATTGAGATGCATTGCACAATTCTACGGGAGCGAAAGAGGAAGAAGATTGTTGGGAAGGCAGTGAGAGAGGAAACAGATTGAATGGCAAATGGGAAGGGCGGCAGTGGTGTTGAGTGATGGAAGGGTCGCCAACAATAAGGGAAGGAGGGGCAGATCCAGGGCATCGATGCGGTAAGAGTGGCTGGTCGCGATGGCGCTGGTGGCAGTGACAAAGGGGGTGGGCGTGCGATGGGATCTTGGCAAAGGGGGGGAGAGGATTGACGATGAGAAAGGGAGAGATAAAAAAAAGGTTGGAGAAGTAACTTTCTTCTTCTTCTTTTTTTTTTCCCCTCAAAAAAAGACTAATTTGATCCTTAAGGGTACTCGGATAGTTGAAATCTGAAAAAAAAAAAAGAAAAAAAAAAAAGATTGATCAACATTTCTCACTCTATAATAACTCGTAGTTAATACAAAGAGATTGAATAACTTTTTTCTCTTTGTCATAACTCAGCATTACTACAAAGAGATTGAACAACTTTTTTCACTCTATTTTAATTTGCGGTAAAACTATAGTAAAATTGATTTATCCAACCATTTGTCTAACCTGACGATAATAATTTTAAAATAATATTTTATCGGTCAATCTTTTGCACTCTGTCATAACTCATACTTAATACAAAGAGCTTAATCAACATTTCTCACTCCAATATAACTCAAAGTTAAAACAAAGAAATTGAACAACCGTTCTTACTTTGCCATCACTCACAATTAACACAATAAGGTCGAACAATCTTTCTCACTTTACCATAACTTACGACTAATTTTAAAAATAAAAAAGTACTCCTCACATTTTTTTTACTAGAAGACAATAGTAAAGTTGATTTGCCTAACCATTTGTCTAACATGTCGGTAATAATTTAAAAATAATACTTGATCGCTCAACTTTTCTCACTTTCCCATAACTCACACTTAATACAAAGAGATTGATCAGCATTTCTCACCCCACCATAACTCATAGTTAAGCAAAGAGATTACACAACCTTAACCTCTCTTACATAACTCACAATTAGGATAAAGAGGTTGAACATTCTTTCTCACTATAACTTGTGGTTAATTTCAAAAATTAAAAAGTACTTCTGATCACTTTTTTTTATATAAGATAATAATAAAATTGATCAATCTAATTAACCATTTGTTTAACTTGTTGGTAATAATTTTAAAATAATACTTCATCGATCAATATTTCTCACCCTATTCATTACTCATAGTTAATACAAATAGATTGAACAACCTTTCTCACTTTGCATTAACTTGTGGTTAATTTCAAATACAAGAAAAGAACTTCTCATTTTTTTATAAGACTAGTAAAATTGGCTTGTCTAACCGTCTAACGTGTAGGTAATAATTTAAAAATATTACTTGATCAGTAAAACTTTTTCACTATGTCATTATTCACATTTAATACGTGTGTGATCAACATTTTTACTCTATTGTAACTCGTAGTATTGAACAACCTTTCTCACAATCTGCCATAAACTACAATTAACACTGAGGTTGAAAAACCTTTCTCACTTGGCCACAACTTGCGGTTAATTTCAAATATACAAATGTATTTCTCACTTTTTTTTTACTATAAGTAAAATTGATCTATCTGACCATCTGTCTAACCTATGGTAATAATTTAAAATTAATACTTGATTGGTCAACCTTTCTCACTCTAGCATAACTTGCACTAAATACATAGAGATTTATCAACATTTTTCACCCCATCATAACTCGTAATTAAGCAAAGATATTGATTAACCTTACTCACTCTACCATAACCTGTTGTTAACATAGAGGTTAAACAACCTTTCTCATTTTGTCGTAACTTGCGGTTAATTTCAAATATAAAAAAAGTAATTCTCACTCTTTTTTTTACTACAAGACAACAGTAAAAGTGATTTGTCTAACCTATACGTAATAATTCAAATCTAATACTTGATTGATCAACCTTTCTCACTCTACTATAACTCGCACTTAATACAAGAACAAATTATTAACATTTCTCTGTCTACCATAATTCGCAGTTAATATAAAGAGCTTGGACAACTTTTCTTATTCTGTCATAACTCACACTTAATACAAAAGAATTGATTATTTCTCTGTCTACCATAACTCATAATTAATACAAGGAGATTGGACAACTTTTCTCACTCTACCATAACTTGCTGTGTACAATTTTTATGATACTTTTATATTATTATTATTATTATAAAATTCATAGTACAATTTGAATTTTACAACAGATTGAAGATTAATGTTTAACAGCCATTAAGCATTGGTAAGTTATTAAAAAAAAAAACTAGCTAGGATACACATTACTAATTTAGCAAATACAATCAATTATTGGTTTTGTTGGTTTTNTATATATATATATATATATATAGCACTTATAAACAACTCTTTAACTGAAAGTAATATCGTATTTTAAGATGTTATGATAGACGAAGCATTACCATAAGATTCAACCTAAATTGATTCAATTAATAAAACATACGATTGTCACTATAAAATCTTCTAGAAACTATATCATTATAGTAATTTGACCATGATACATAGTAATTATTTAAGATGATGAAAGTTGTAAAAGAAGTAGAATAACATATTTAATTACCAAAAAAATATAAATAAATTTTAATATAATCATATATTAATTGCCAAATTAATAAATATATTTAACTCTTATAATTACTATCTTAGTAATACAAATAAAAATATATAATTAAATATTATCGACTTTTTACATTAACAATACATATTTTTATAATGTGAATAATATGCAGTAAACTTAATCTAAACTCTAAATAAAATAGGATAACACTCTAGAAGTATTAAGTAAAGAAATTACACATTTGACGAAACACCAGCAGTATAAAATTGAGAAATATATAAAAATAGAAACCCAATGAAACCAAAATTTGACTCTTCCACTCAAAACCCCCAGTCCATTCGAAACGTAAAGCACACTTAATGTACATTTTACCAGAAAGAACGTTAATGAAAAAAAATAAAAAATTTCAACAACAGTGTGTCATGAATCCATATTAAAATAGAAAGACTATACAATACTATTAATTTATCATCATTAATGAGTTGATCAAAGAAAGACCCTAAGGTGACGTGGGGTTACTTTGACGGCATTATGGTCCTGGTCAAACTGAAAGACCACCCCCACCCCCCTATTCATTCGTAGTAGGGGTGAACATGGGTCGTACCCAACCCGCCGACCCGCCAAATCCGACCCAATCCGACCCGTGCGAGTCGGTTTTGGCGGGTCGGCGGGTCGGCGGGTCGGATCCAACGAACCCGCCATGTTTTGTGGGTCGAGTCACGGGTCAGTGTTTTTAAATCCGACCCGACCCGACCCGACCCGCCAAAAATAATTATATATTAAAAATATAAACCTAAGCCTTCCTGCCCCTTCTCTTCACAGTTTCAAAATCAAAATCAAAACAAAACCTAACCATTCCAG
>QANU01102670.1:182412-205577 GCA_003254905.1 Nissolia schottii | reverse complement strand
GACCCCACCCGCAGCCACACCGCGAGAACCCCCGCGAGTCGCGACCCCGCGTGACCCCCTCCGCGACCCCACCCGCAGCCACACCGCGAGCCCCCCCGCGACCCCGCGTGACCTCGCGAACCTGCTCTTTGCTTTGCTGTGCTGTGCTGTGTGTGTGAGAGAGAGTGCTGTGTGTGTGTGTGTGTGTGTGTGTGAGAGAGAGAGACAGAGAGAGTGCTGTGCGCGTGTGTGTGTGTGTGAGAGAGAGAGAGTGCTGTGCGTGTGTGTGGGAGAGGGGCTCAGTGGGCTGTTGTGTGTGTGTGTGTGTGTGTGAGGGGCTGCTGTGGGCTGGGCTGCTGTGGGCTAAAAAGATTTTTTCAAAAAAAAAAATAGGGCGGGTCACCCGCCGACCCGCCAAAACCTACCCGACCCGGGCGGGTGGCGGGTCTGGCGGGTACTCAAAAGAAATAGTGTTTTTTACCCGACCCGACCCGCCCGTCAGACGGCGGGTCGGGTCTGTGACACGGGCGGGTCCTACCCGACCCGACCCGTGTGCACCCCTAATTCGTAGTTAAAAGCTTAAACACTCTTCACTCTTCCGCTACGGTTTCCGTTTCAGTTTCGGACACTCTCCCCACTCTCTCTTCTCTTATAAACCACATTCTTCAATATTCCCCCTCCTCCTCTCTCACCTATTTCTATCTTAAGATCCACCGTTCTATTCCCCAATAGCCATATTCCAATCCAGCGGTTGAATTTTCCCTCTTTCAGAGAGAATGAGTCAAACACTGGGTCAAGGCTTTTAGGTGAGGGAAAACCTCTTACCATTTCTGCTTACACAGAGTCACCAAAGCAATTCTCTCATGGCTCTCTACTAAAAACCATCCTCTGTCCTTTTCATTACCCTGCTTTCTTTCTTTTTTTAATCTCTGTTGTTGCCAACATGTTTGGGAAAGAGAGCAGCGACGACGGCGCTCACCGGAGGCCATACTCTCGTTCGGTTTCATGGACCGATCGTTCTCCGGCAACACCCAGGCCGCCGGCGCCGGCGCCGGCGTCCAACAAGCCGAGATCGCTGCTGCCGCCGCTCCAGCCTCTCTCCATCAACCGGCGGCGCGTGGAGGACTGGCCGAGCGCCGGATCTGACGATCTCGGAGTCTGGCCGCCGCTCCCGCAGACCCCGAGAGGCTCCGCTGGCGGAACCTCAGCGGGAGCCCCGCCCGATTCGGGGCAACCGGCGAAGGAATTCGAGTTCAAGCGGGACAAATTGGCGTTCTACGACAAGGAGTGCTCCCGAATCGCCGATCACATTTACCTCGGGAGCGACACGGTGGCGAAGAACCACGACCTCCTGAGGAAGAACGGGATCACACACGTGCTGAATTGCGTGGGGTTCGTGTGCCCCGAGTATTTCAAGAGCGATTTCGTGTACAAGACGCTCTGGCTCCAGGACAGCCCCACGGAGGACATCACCAGCATCCTCTACGACGTCTTCGATTACTTCGAAGACGTCCGGGAGCAGGGCGGCCGCGTGCTGGTCCACTGCTGCCAGGGGGTTTCCCGGTCGACGTCGCTGGTCATCGCTTACCTGATGTGGAGGGAAGGGCAGAGCTTCGAGGACGCGTTCCAGTTCGTGAAGACTGCCAGGGGAGTCACCAATCCAAACATGGGCTTCGCGTGCCAGCTGCTGCAGTGCCAGAAGAGGGTACATGCTATGCCTGCTAGTCCTAATTCTATTCTTAGGATGTATAGAATGGCTCCCCATTCGCCTTATGATCCTTTGCATTTGGTTCCCAAGGTGGTGAACCAGCCTGCCCCGCGAGCGCTCGATTCTCGCGGGGCCTTTATTGTGCATGTGCCTAGTGCTATCTATGTTTGGACTGGCAAGAGCTGTAATTCTGTTATGTCTAGCAATGCTCGATCCGCCGCGTTTCAGGTGGTTCGGTATGAGAGGGCGGCAGGGCCGATTGTTGGTATCCATGAGGATGAGGAGCCGCCGGAGTTCTGGGTTGCTCTTTCCAATGAGCAGCTGTTGTTGTCTGGTGATTGCGAGAAGGTGGAGGTGCTGCTTCCTTCTTCTGCTGATAGAATGGAGATTGATGGTGGTGGAATTGATGTTGGGCTTCGTCCTAGGAACGTTGGTGAGTATGATTTGGATTATGAGATTTTTCACAAGGCACTTGCTGGTGGCGTTGTTCCGCCTTTCTCTGTGTCGAATGCTGGATCGGAGACTTGCCTTCCTGCTAGGGAGAACGGTTGGGGGAGGCTGCGGCGGAAGCTCGCCAGTGGTATCATGAAAGGGTTGTTCACATCATCCAAGAAGAACACTGATTTAACCGCATCCAAGGATGAACCTGGTGTTGTGGCAGGAGAAGAGAAACAACAGCAGCATTCTGTGGTTGAACCTTCGTCGCCATCATCGAACCATCCATGCGGTTCTCCGGATTCCTTTATATGTTTTTCGTTTAACAACTCTGACAGGGCAAAAGATAACGTTGAAGTGATGGATCACTTTGTCCCTAGTGTGGATTCGCCGATGCTACCGTCTCCTCACAGGACGTCGGATTCTCTTCCTTGTTTCCTCAGCAACAGCCCGAGGTTCAGTTCAAAGTCGCCAACGCTTTCACCCTCAAGCTCTGATTATGCTAGCTCATTCACATTCTCGCCTTCGTCTACAAATTGGTCTTCTCAGCAGCCATCACCTTCTAGCATGGAATCAGCTGATGTTAAAGATGCTTCTTTCTCGGATAGTTCCTTTCTGTTTCACAAAAAAGCCGTGTCTTCATCATCAGAGGCATTTTTGGCAAATCACACCTTGGGAGGGGCTAACTCCTTTTTGCCATTGAAAGTATCTGCCCCCTCCATTGCAGAGCGCAGAGGGAGCAATCCGCCACCTCGCATGCTGCTACCATCGGTCAATGAATCGCCCTACAGTCACAAGAACAAGATCCTTGTGAGATCACAGTCATTCTCTCTGCCGGAGTTAGACGATGATTTGAAGAAGGATGTTGGTTTCAAGCAATCTGATCATGGAAACAGTGCTGATATGAATCATTAGTACTGCTGTTGAAAGTGAGATCAATGAGGGAGGATCATTCCTCTTAGGAACTTTGTGTCATGTAAATATCATAATGGTAATGCTTTTCAGTAGAAGAGATTAGGAGAAAGTTAACTTGATAACTGACAGTAGCTCAGTAAAGTCCTCTTTAGGCATAGTTGAGTCCAATTTTTCTATTTTTGGAGTTGAATTTGCTCTCAGGTTGTTTGAATATTGGTGCATCCCTGCTAGGTGTAGCGTAGGATGAGCAATAATAGCTACACAATGTCATGCAGACCGTGCCTTGATAACACCTGAAGTACATAACAATGATTTAATTTAAATGAATATTGGAAGTTTATTTTTCTATTTCTTTTCTGCTATTTTTCTTGGTATGGTTTATTTAAGGTATTGCCACCAGATGAGTATGAACTATGAAAGATATTGCTGGTTTAGTAGCTATCATCCCATAAGGCACTGATATAAAATTGATGCAAAAGTCACCCTCGCTGAAATCACAATGCAGCAATTATAATTGAGATTGTTGTGGATGTTATGTTAGCATCATCCTTTAGTAGTTGCTATTTAGTGTTTGCATTCATAATTTTGTTGGTACAGTGATGGACGATTTGAACCTATTATCCTGTCCACTCCTAGTTGGCTTACGTTTCCGTTCACATATTAAAAGTAAGTTTCAGAAGCAATATTTCATTTTGATTAATGTTGCCAGAGGGTTTCTTCTACTTTCACATAAAGTATTGCTTTAAGTATAAGCTACAATAGTATTCTTCTAATGTCACCATTGCTTCCACTGCATGCCATGGTTTTCCAAAGTAAGAAGTGCAGGTGTGACTTGGAGACAAAAAAAACTTAAGATTCTTTTATGTTTGTTTTGAATATGACAATCTCATTAAGAGATAGACATAAAGCATTTTAATGAGGTGGTACCGTAGTTAACTTTTGCAAGGTCCAATTTGAGTACTTATTATCTATCTTAACATGTGACATAATCATGCTCAAAACAATTTACTTGAAATTCAGAGAAAACGAAGACTGAATGAGTCACAATTCCTATTCAACAATTGTACAAATCAGAAGCTAATTACGGTGAATGTTGCTGTATCACAATTGATGAGGCGTGGTTAATGTGGTACACCATGCCCCTTTTTTAGTACAATTACAGCACAGAAGTTTAAACCTGTTGTCTCATGAACCGCGTAACCTCTTACTACCACTATAACCTACGCTAGTGGCTTATTTCTTTTGTTTCTTCAGCAACAGAGAAAAGATGACTTTACTAATACTCCACAACCTGCACATTCAATATCAAATGCCTTCTTTGACCTTGGTGCGGGAACATGCTGCACACGTTAAGCAGACTTTGCCTGCACAACCACATGAGATCAAGACTCTTGTCATCATACGATGATGCAAATGAAAATGCAAGATTTGGAAGTACTTGATGACATCAAACCTTGAATTACATCATATATCCAAAGAGTGATAAGTTTTAGTTTGGTAAAGGAAACGATAATAAGAAGGAAAGAAATGCACTATAATGCTTTATCAGCAAAAATTGTAGGATATTTTACTTCCGAAAAAAAATTGGACTAAATTTTCGTGCACCAAACTATACCTTCCTGTTTGCAAGCATGAGTGTTGTGATGACAGGAACCATTGCAGCAGTCAAATGCTTAAGCGTGTGGCCACTGACAACATGACGAGTCAATTTATAAATCACTCTATCCGTGGCATCTTGCACCATTGCTAGAGGATAAAATCCTGCAAAAGATTAAAATTGAATTGAAGGCCCTTGAAAGGGGTATTAGATAGAAACGGGTATTTTATCATACCAAAAGTCCAAACCTGCAGCCAAGAGCCAATACGATGAATGTGTGTACATTGGAGGCAACAACATAGCCATCAGAGGTATGGCAATGCACGACACAGATTGGAACAGACCATATAGACGCATGTCATCAAAGAACCTCCATTACAAAAGAAAACGGATAGGGTTAGAAAAGGAGCCAACTATTTTCAAGACTCAAAGATGGCATAGGATAAGGAAATGAACATGTGCAAGTAAAGGAAAAAAAAAAAAGTAATGTTATACAAAATCGTTGTATTCATTATTTATCTATTATTAAATGAGATTTTAATGAAGTGTATATTTTATTGAGATTTTATTACTGATAAATGAGGAGCGAATTGACACACTAACAAATATGAATATCATTTTCAAAAAAAGTAGGCCTTACCTCCAATACAGAACGGTTGATGTAGCCACCATAATTAGAGGTACAATCGAAACGGTTCCCTTCTTCTCATCAATTCTTTCAATGATTAGGGTTGGCACCAGTGACGCGAAAGCAACAGACATCTCCAAGAACAAACAATAGTGAAGGAATCAAAATTGTCAAACCCAGATGAAAATATTGGAGCGGTTGCGTTAAGGAAATTAAAAAGTACAGATTAATAATACTAACTGAAGATGCATAGAAGGAACTCACTCACCGGCCACCTGTCCCATGCTAGGCGAGCATCATCTGGCTTGAGATGATAGTATGCAGACCCCAAACCAGCTGCAGCCACCCCAAAAAAAAAGCATGTCCAACCCCACACTTCACCTTGAGACCTTATCACTCATTTGCCACATATTTTAGTCATATGATCCTTAACAGCAATAACTAAATAAGCCAAAGGAAAGTAGATGGTGACAAAATGAAAACACCTTTTACCTTATGTTAAAGTAGTTCTTTTGATTGTGGCAAAGCATAAGCCCGACTAGACCAATAATCAGCAACGGTAAATTTGATGTCACATTAAGTGCATAGGGAATGCCTGAAGCACAAGATAAAAAAGAATCAAAATCAAAATTAGTAACAAACTAAAGTGGAAAATGAAGGTACCAAAGAGTGTGCGTTTGTCAGCGTAATCGTGGTATTTCTGAGGCTGAGGAATGGAAGGGGTTATGAGCATCAGTAGTACGACGGAAGCAACCGCCGCTCCCAATGCGTGGCGGAGAGCGAGTTCCCTCATTTTCGCTGCAGAATTAATGGGAGGAGAAAGGCAGAGTCAGTGAGAGACAGAGTGTACGAGAGCGAGAGACTGAGTCCATAGGATGCATGAAAATGAGGTCATCAACGGTGGGCGGTGTGGCGGTGACGGTGACGGTGGCGGTGAGATCCATTAAGTAGAAAACTATATATTTTTTTTAAAAAGGATATTTCTTATTTGACGGTGTAAGAGAAAAAAATAAAATAAAACAAAACAAAAGGAGAAATATATTTTGATTTTAAAAGAAAAAAAAAAAACAAAAACAAATAGAATTTGGATCTGATTCTGAGAAGAAGGTGACGGTTGCGATGGCGGAGCTGAGACACTCGACCTCGTTCGGCGCCCGAGGGAGTCCTTCTCCGATGAAGCGCGACGCCGATTCCTCCCCTCTTCTACTACCCGACGACTACCACTCTAGTAAGGATCGCGACCGCAGCACAGTTCTCTCCTCTCACTATTCCAGGATCGCTCTCCTTCTCCTCTCCCTCCTTGCTCTCTTCTCATTGCTCGCTATCCTCAACAGACTGGTCAGTATAATACCGCTCTTTGTATCTCTTTACGAATTCATCACTTCAATTCACTGATTCCGGCTTCCGTACATTGTAGAATGCTCCTTACTTGTGTCAAAAGGATGGCATTGTTCTTCGCTGCCCTCAGGTACGCCATCATTTTCGTGATTTACTTATTTATTTATCTGTTTCCTCCTTCTGCATTGCTCAGTAGTGCTTTTTTTTTTTTTTAGGTTAAAGAATCGTCATCATCTCTTTGGGAAAATCCTTACGCAGCCACCACGTCTTGGAAGCCTTGTGCTGACCACCGGAGGACTGGTCTTATATCAGGTCATGATACTTTTAAGTTACTTATGCAATTCTTTGTTAATCACTTGACAGTATAAGTGTTTTTTATATTTATTATTAAAAAAAAACCTCTACTAAGAAAATCTCTACTAAAAAAACGCTTTTATTACAAGTCAATCCAAACAAACCAGAAGTGATCCATCAAAATTTTCCTATAATGTCACTATAAAATGTGTTAATGTCAGTGCATTGGCTGTTGTTGTTACTGATACAACTGCTATTGTTAATTTTAGAACTTCCTCCTGAAAATGAAACAAATGGCTATGTATTCATCCATGCCGAAGGTGGTCTAAATCAGCAAAGAATTGCGGTATGGGTTAAGTCCTTTCAGCCTGTCATTTATTTTACACTGTCTACCCTTCCTGAAATCCTGCACTTTTTTTCCCCTTGTTTACTTTCTGTCAATACATTACATCGAAATGAGTATCATCTATGGCTCAGCGGAAAGTTTTGTGGAATGTCTGGCTGTCAATGATTTATTTTATTTTGGTCAATATTTCAAAATGCGGAATATCTGGCTGTCAATGATTTATTTTATTTTGGTCAATATTTCAAAATGCAGATATGCAATGCAGTCGCTGTGGCAAAAATCATGGATGCCACCCTTATTTTGCCTGTGTTGAAGCAGGACCAAATTTGGAAAGATCAAACGTGAGATATCTTCTCCCAAAATTATCTTATCTCGTTGCTTTTATAAGTTTAATTGCCACCCTCATTTTGCTAACACATTGAAATATTATATCTGTCAAATTGATGTGCTCAAAATCATTCAAGAACAAAAATGGTAGTCCACTCTTATCAAAAACATAGAGCAGTGGTTGTTGAATAGATGAAAATAATACAGAACCAAGAGCAGTGGTTGTTGAATAGATGAAAATAATACAGAACCAAGACCTAACTGCTAAAACTCTTAATTGGCACATAAAGAAAGCTTCTTTATTTTCCACCACTCCGTTTATGTAATGGCATATACTTGTTCATTTTGTGCTACAACATTTTTTGATGTTGCGATAGCAAACAAAATTAGCTCATGTCTAATCACTTCAAACATCGAACATTCTGCTGCTACTACCACTTACTTGGCTTCATTGGCCATTATCGTGTTGGCAATTTTCGCTATGGAATTACAACGCTGTACAGGGCTTTTAAACTCAATTAAAACTAATTCAAAGTTGTTATACTACAATATTCATTGATTTTTCAAAATTTATTTCACTATGCTATTTTTTTATTGAAAAAAAAACTCTTAATGTTATCAAATAATGTTTGTGGACTGATTTTTTGTCTAAAAGATTTCAATGATTCTCAACCTTGCTGGTCATGATGATACATGGCATGATTGCAGGAAATTTGAAGACATTTTTGATGTGGACCACTTCATTGACTATCTGAAGGATGATGTCCGGATTGTCCGTGATATTCCTGAATGGTTTACTGATAAATCAGAGCTATTTACTAGTATAAGGTTTGATTGCCTCTTCTGCTTTTGGTCTGACATTGTTGAACATGTAAATCGCAAGTATCTATAAGAGATCGATAAACTTTTTTTATCAAAAGAAATGGATGACAAAATGTCAAGGGTCAGTATTGTTTGGCTTGTATTTCACCTGTGGACTTATTCACAAAAGGTTCTAGCTCTAGTGCTGGCTGCTGGGCCCTGTGACCTAACATGAGCAGTTTGAATTACTTGTTCATTAAGCATATTTGTAATTGATGATGATGGGGGACTGTGCTGACAGAGAAAGGGGAGGATACAATGTTTTCTCGTCTAGCTTCTAAAGGCATAATAACGAATAAGTTATACCGTATAACTTGTCCAAGTGGAAAGGGAGTTGTTTGAATATATCTCGTGACAAAGTTGTCTTAGAATTAATAATTTTCTTGAACATGTACTATAAATTTCATTTCCAGAACAGTAAGGGCGGTACAAATTCAGGGAAGTGGTTGGGCTGGATTAGCCAGATAGGACCTTCTGAGTTCACAAACTTAATGCCTGTCTGTTTTTTTTTTTTTTTTTTGGGGTCTTTTGCACTTCATCTAAACTTCTACATCTGTTTCTCTTTGCTGTACAAAATGCTAATGTATGATTTTGAGATTTGGACTTAGATATTCATGCATTGTGGGATGGTTCCAATTGGCTTGACTCACGAAGCAAATGCATTCCATCTTTCAGACGGACGGTAAAAAATATTCCAAAGTATGCACCTGCACAGTTTTACATTGACAATGTTCTACCCCGAATCAAGGAGAAGAAGATTATGGCTCTAAAACCTTTTGTTGATAGACTGGGGTAGGCCAAGGATGTTACACGTGTTACATTCCCACTATGCTTTGTGTTTATTTTATTATGCTGTCATGACATAACTTTTCTTGTTTCAGATATGATAATGTTCCTCCAGAGATCAACAGGTTGAGATGCAGGGTTAATTATCATGCTCTGAAATTTCTTCCCCATATAGAGCAGATGGCTGATTTGCTAACATCAAGGATGAGAAACCGAACAGGCAGTTCAAATCCTTACATGTATGTGACATTTTTTATCACGATCTTCCTGTAGATGAATTTGTGTATCATTTTTCTAGTGTCAGTGATTTAATAGTTCTGCCATCAACAGGGCTTTGCATCTTAGATTTGAGAAAGGAATGGTGGGTCTATCATTCTGTGATTTTGCAGGGACAAGAGGAGAGAAAGCTAAAATCGCAGTGTACAGACAAAAAGAGTGGCCTCGACGTTATAAGGTGCCACACTACTATATTGTTATATAATTTGACCTATAGGCTTCCATTGAAGCACTTTGTTAACATTATCTTGAATGAAAATACAGAATGGTTCCCACCTCTGGCAATTAGCGCTGCAGAAACGAAAGGAAGGAAGATGCCCTCTTGAGCCTGGAGAAGTGGCTGTCATTCTTCGAGCTATGGGCTATCAAAAGGAAACTCAAATTTATGTGGCTTCTGGACAAGTATATGGTGGACAAAACCGGATGGCTCCACTCAGGAATATGTTCCCTAATCTGGTGCTGCCTCTACACTATCACATGAATGATTAAGAAAGATGTGAAAACCATACCCTTTTCTTCTTGTAGTGAATAGTGATCACTCTATTGATGTGATTATATTCGATTCTAATATCCCAGCTGAGTCTATCATACTATGCTGCAATTTTCTTGCTATAAATAAATTATATTTATCCGTCATAATTGAGCATTTCTTATTCCCACTATCACTTCACAGATGAATCCTTTTACCCTTTTTCCAATGTGATGGAATCTTTTTCACTTTTGGTAACAGGTTACGAAAGAGGAGTTGGCAACCAAAGAAGAGTTGGATGGTTTTAGAAAGCATGTGACGAGCCTTGCAGCTCTTGACTTTTTGGTATGCGTGAAGTCCGATGTGTTTGTGATGACTCATGGAGGCAACTTTGCCAAGCTCATCATTGGGGCCCGCAGATACATGGGCCACCGTTTGAAATCCATTAAGCCTGATAAAGGGCTTATGTCCAAATCTTTCGGGGATCCATACATGGGTTGGGCTCCTTTTGTGGAAGATGTCGTTGTTACCCACCACACTCGAACGGGGTTGCCAGAAGAGACTTTCCCTAACTATGACCTCTGGGAGAATCCTCTTACTCCTTGCATGTGTAAAGCCTGATTACAGCAACTTTATTGATACAAAGTTTTTGTAGTGGGATGGGACTTTGCTCAAAGGGGCAGTTCCATGATGAAATATACACCGTCCACATTGCAAGTTCTTCCCACGAGGAAAAATTGGGAGTCTAGGCTGTGGTGACGCACTCTTTGAGGTGGGGAGGGCAAGTTCATGGCAATGTAGTGAGGAGATAATGGCCTGCAGAAAGCAGAATTGACGGCTAGTTTGAGAAATTATTAGTTCATCAAACATTAGGTTATATTATACTCCCTATATAATCCACTTGTAAAAGGACAAGTCAGCACATTCAGAAGTCAGAACATAGTCATTCACGAGAATCCAATAATTTCTCTAGATTGTTTTATTCATGAGAACCCATTAATTTCTCTAGATTGTTTTATTTTCTATGAACGGTTGCCATTTTTTCTTTTCGATGACTCATGGCACGTGGAAGAATTTTTCTTTACATCTAACACGTGGCATTTTCCCTCCTTCACCCTGGATGGATATTGATATTTTCTTTTTGCACTGAGGCTGAGATAATTGTGTAAATCATCAATATACACGTTATTAGATTAGATTTCCTTTTGGTTGGGTTTTGACTTCTCTTTTTATCGAAAAAAAAAAAAAAAAACAAAATCCGTCAGGGGCGAATAATGTCCGAGGGCATGAGTAAAATCTCCTCAAGATTCTGTCGGTGGAGAGTGGAGACGCAGAAGCACGGTTATTGGATGAAATTCTCTCACGCGCCATGGAAATATATATGTCGTAATAGCTTTAAATTCTGTTATTTAACTATCAATCTATCATCATATAATCCATCATTCTTCGGCTATAAAAAATCATAAATTTTCAATTTTCTTTTATTCACCAGCATTAATTTTTTTTTAATATGTCATGTGTAATCTATCTTCTCAATTAATAATAAAAAATCACATTTAATATCATCTAACAAGATTTTTACCTAAGAGAATTCATACTTTTATAATTTTATTTGTGTGAAAATTTATGATTTCCGAAAATTAATCTATTATTAGAGAAAAACATTTTGGTTAAAAGGGGGTGAAAAAAAAAGAAGAATGCGTTTGATGACTATGATAAGATTAGTTGTTGAAATCTTACATGTTTCGACCCGTGATCAAGTCTTGAAAAGAATCAATTAAAAGGCATGAGTGGTTAGTGGTTTTTTCTTAGGGTTTATTCTTATAAAAAACAATAATCAGTAGACTACAACAACGGTGATCAAAGAAGTCCCCATGCATTTTATCCAATACCGGCAAGTAGTTTTGACTAATGATACGAGAGCCTAGCCAAACGACAGGTCGTTTAGTAAGCAGCTGTATTCTCCTATTAGGAATCTGCGCCCACGCGCTTGCCTCCGCAATTATCTCTGACATGCAATGTACCTGCGACCTAGCACACATGATGTCATGTTCCCTCCGCACCGCATCTGTGAAAACCGACACCTCTTCAACTCTCGTCACACTTTTACTTCTTCACACGCCCAAATTAAAAGTGATTTTCATCTCAACTCCAAAATGTTGATAACTCGTGTTACTTAGGATCAAGTGGTGCATGCTGACACACACTCATGCACATTATCATCTCCTTCTATGCGGAGGAGTTTATCCAAAAATCTGAAAATTGTTTTGTAGTTTTCCTCAAATGAATTGGGGAAATTGGAGCAGAGCAGTGGAAGTGGCACATACGTTTACGCTTGTGTGATTGCCACTACGTAACGCAAAACAAGTGTGTGGCGTGGGGACAAAGAGGAACAATGTGCAACCCTCCGAACAAAGGGCACAACAACTGTATTCAAGTAAATAAAAACAAGATAAACGTCACCGTTATTATTGCAATTATGTTGTGTTGTCGTGTGTATCCGTGTATGTGGTTGGAGCGCGTCATTATTTCTTATTTTGCTTCTTATTTGGATTTTAGGATATAATAATTTCATTGATAAACTTTTTGGAGTTATAATAATGATGTTTATTACTTTATTTAGTGATACAAAAAAGTTGGAGATTTTTTTAATTTTTTTTTATTTTATTTTAGTATTTAAAGTGTGTGGGAACTGTGGTTTGGTGGAACAGACGTACCAGCAACAATCATGAAGTGTTTCTCTGTGTCCCTACTCTCTCCCTGGCTTCTCCTTGCTCTCTGTACTCTGAGGTAACTCTGCAACCATGGAATCTTCTTCTTCTATTGCTATTGTTTATTTGATTGTGAGTTTCACTTGCATGATTCTCAATGCTGCATTTTGGAGATTGGAAAGATAAGCTTGATTAGTAGTTCCATCTTTCATTTTTTTTCTTGTTACTTGGAAGGTTAAGTCCATTCCATTAAGTTTTGTGCCTTTTCCTTCACATTGCCATTGCCTTCTACTGAAAGGTTGTCAAATGGGACTGTTTATTAGTAGTATTTAGCGAGATACAACTTTCCAAAGCTTTTGTGCAAAGATGTGTTATAGTGCATTTCCAGCACCGTTGTCATTTTGTCCTAAAATTGTACTATGAACATAAAAAGGGAATAGAGTTCACATTTAGGGTGGATTTGGTATTTCTGGGCGATTTTCAGAAGCTTATTTTCAGAGACTGGTTTTATAAATTGCTTTAAATATAGTGTTTAATAGCTTCATGTCAGAAAGCTGTGTACAAAAGCTGCTAAATGTGGTTTATGGCAATCTTTACCTATGCCAACACTTGATGTCAGCTACTTAATGTAACTTATGACTTGGTTCTTCGAACTCAAGTTCTGGAAGCCTAAATTCGATTAACTTCAATTAGTGAATTAGGAAAAGCAGACTCGGAAATCAGCACAGATTCCAGCATTTGTGTTTATTATTATCGGTGTGAATACAAACACAAGCTTTGATTTAGAACTGTGTGTGCATGATGAATTTTAAATCTCATAAGCAAGCTTCATTTTATCCGAATTAATTGCAGAAAATATAAATGGTAACTATGTTGAATTGAAGCTTAAGTTGTTCAACCATATCCCAAGTGCAAGATAGTGTTCCCTAGTATTTGGGATCTTGTTCTGTCATTAGTTGTGAGATATTAGATAATAACTAAAGAAAGATCTAACATAATATATTTGAATATTTCAGTGTGTCATCTCAGAATTTATCTGAAAGTTACCTACAGCAAGCTAGCTTCCCACCGAGAGGTTGGAATTCCTATGACTCCTTTTGCTGGACAGTTTCTGAAGAAGAGTTCTTACAGAGTGCTGAAATAGTATCTCAGCGCCTCCACGCTCATGGATATGAGGTATAAATACTGCAAGGACCTATATATAGCTTATGCATGATCCAAATATGTTAGTAGTGCTTTGGTTAGATATAGACTGATTTCTTTACTGCAACCGTTGTAGTATGTTGTGGTGGATTACCTCTGGTATAGGAAGAAAGTCAAGGGTGCTTATCCTGATTCTCTTGGATTTGATGTGATTGATGAATGGGGGAGGATGATCCCTGACCCGGGAAGGTGGCCTTCTTCCGCGGGTGGGAAGGGGTTCAGGGAAGTAGCCAATAAAGTGCATAGCATGGGTTTAAAGTTTGGGATTCATGTTATGAGAGGTATAAGCACACAAGCTGTCGCTGCAAACACCCCTATCCTAGATACAACAAAGGTATTGCTTTGTATTTCTGCTATAACTTGAAAATTTCTTGTATTTCTTCTATATTAGAAGCTGGTACTTGCCAGTTGATGCCTAATGCGATACATTTTATCTAAAAATACAACATTGAAGAACATAGGGCTATTGTTGTATTGCAATCTAAATTATCTTCTTGTTTCCCCTCCTCTTGCAATTTCCTAGGGTGGTGCTTATCAAGAATCCGGTCGAGTGTGGCATGCAAGAGACATAGCAATCCCGGAAAGGGCTTGTGCTTGGATGCCTCATGGTTTCATGAGTGTAAATACGAAGTTGGGAGCTGGGAGAGCTTTTTTGAGATCCCTTTATGAGCAGTATGCTTCATGGGGTGTTGATTTTGGTACTAGGGCTACTAATTTATAATCTTTTTATTATGCACTATCATAACATGTATTCATAGACAACCATCACGAGGATTTTATATAATTTATTGCACTATCTTCACCTTAGATTGCATAAGTGAAGCTGTTGTACTGTTTTTCCATTAAGATAATTCTTAAGACTTTGGCACATAGAGGTAGTGCTAAAGTTAAGATGAAATCAACACATCACACTTCCATGCGCCACACTGTACACTTAAGTCGAGGACTGATTTCTTTTTCATCCATTGTGAACTTCTAAAAGTGAGTAAATCTGTAAAGAATTAGTTGATTATTTATTCACGTGTTGATTCAGGGCCTACGTGGGGTGAAAAAGCAATATTAATTCTCCGTGGACTCTTAATTGTAAACTTGCGTTATTGCATATGAGCATATAAATTGTGCTGCGTGTTTTTTGGCAGTAATTTTGATAGATTTTCTTTTTTCCATGCAGTGAAACATGATTGTGTCTTTGGCGATGACTTAGATTTAAATGAAATAGCCTATGTATCAGAGGTATAGTGAAGTTTCCTGTCCCTGTTACCCTGCTCCTTACCTCCCATTTTCGTATCAACTCTGATGTTAGTAATATGTTGGCAAACATCTATTGAAAAACTTATCATGTGACATGCCATGCCAGGTTCTTAGGGAGCTTAATCGCCCCATTGTATATTCTCTGTCTCCTGGAACCAGTGTGACACCAGCCATGGCCAAGGATGTGAGTGGACTAGTCAACATGTATCGTATAACAGGAGATGACTGGGATCAATGGGGGGATGTCAAAGCTCATTTTAATGTAGCGAGGTGGTTGAGTTGTTATAATTTCTGTTCAAGATATGTGCATCAGTCTTTGCTGTATGTCGCAATTGTGCGGCTTTTGTGCCTGTGTTCTGTCACTCCATCACCATATTTTGCTTCTTAAGTTCATTTAATTCTGAATCAGGGATTTTTCCGTAGCTAATATGATAGGAGCAAAAGGTCTAAATGGGAATTCCTGGCCTGATTTGGACATGCTACCATTTGGATGGTTAACTGATCCAGGTAATAAGACTGCGCTGTTGCTTTTTCTTTGTTCAGTATGAATATCATAACCATCACACTGTGAATGCGTTGGTGAGTAGAAATGTATTTAACGACCCAATTGCTTTATTTGTCCATTACTCGTGTGTGTGAAGTACAATCTCCTGGCAGTGTGAAGCATTCTACGCAGATATTTATTTTATTAACATGGCTACATTGTTGGTCCACTGGTTCTTTTTCATCCGAAAAAGATGTTTATCTCATATCCTAAAGAACTTCCACGAGCTTTCTGAATTTAAGACTTACGGAAATATTGATAACCAAACAACATTATATTTGATTTTTAGGGTCAAATGAAGGTCCACACAGGTTTAGTCACCTCACTCTAGAAGAGAAAAGGACACAGGTATACATAAAAAGCATAACTNATATATATATATATATATTCATGTACCTATTTTCATGTCTCTTTATGAATTATACTGGACTCTGAATGAACGTGTTCTTATCTCACAGATGACTTTGTGGTCAATGGCAAAGTCTCCCCTTATGTATGGAGGGGATATGCGGAATATTGATCCTGCTACATATGATCTTATCACAAATCCTACCCTGCTGTACATTAATTTTTTCAGCTCAGGTAATATGGAGGTATGTGAGTCATCTAGCTTTTCTTCTTTCTTTCTTTCTTTCTTTCTTGGAATAATATGTTTGTGAAGCATATAATAAATCAAATCCTTTTTACTCCAATAACAGTTTCCTTATGTCACAAGTTCAAGTTCAAATAACTTGAGGAATAAAGATCAGCATCATGGAGGGAAAATGGGAAGATCTAAGAAAGGAAGGAAAACACCGCATACACATGCATTACATCTCACTGGCTGCGGTGAAACAAAGGCAAGTGGTTGGTCTGTTGAAAGTCTTAACGAAGATCCTGAAAGAATTTGTTGGAAAAGAAGTTTGGAAAACCAGCTTCAGGCCCCTTTCTGTGTACACAAGAGAGAATTTCAGTTCAGATTGTAACTATGCTTTATCTTTTCTCTCTCTCTTTGTTCTATCTGTCTCTACCTTTTATTTAATTATTCGTGTTGACGTTAACAATAGAACATGTTATATTGATATACAGAGATAGCGAGAGTAAGCATCATGAGGACTATCGAGGTAAACATCATTTAGTTGCAGCCAACAGTATGAAATTTTGCTTGGATGCTTCTCCGAAACGAAAGATTACATCTAAGGAGTTCAAGAGAGGAACGTTTTCTCCTTGCAGATTGGTTGCAAATCAGGTATGTTGTACTCCGTATTTCTTATACAATATTAGCATGTTGCTTTTAATCTTTAGAAATAGGACCGTGTGCTCCATCATGGAAGAATCTCAAAGCAGCTGACCAGTGTGTAATCTTTGGAATTTGTCGCTAGTGTGAATCTTCGAATAATAATGCGGCATACCTTCACATACCAGCATTATTTTTACCCTTATCTACATATCAACTGTATTGGCCAATTTGTATTTTGTTGGGGTTTTTGGATTCTGTGGGAAGCTGATCTATCCAATGTTCAACAGATGTGGGAGCTAAATCCCAATGGAACCATGGTAAATAGTTACTCTGGCCTCTGCGCAACAGTTGAATCTTTCGAAGGTGAAATTTCGAGTAATTATGTACCAATTTTATTGTACCAAGTTTCAAATTCCTTTTATTTATCATTCATAATGCAAGTTGGTCATTCATGCAGATGATGTTAGTCCTGGCGGGATTCGCTCGTGGATTGCAAGGGGAAGAAAAGGTGAATTGCTACCAGAACACTACAGACGAATGTCAATACGTTTTTCCCCCCTCTGCATCTCCAAAACATCAAAATAGAAAGTGATTAATCATGAACATTTAATAAACATATGAAATTGTATAATTGTATAACTAAGCATGTGTGTGTCCTATCAGACTCCTAAGTTATTCTTTTTCTAACTCCTTGTTTTGTGTGTCTAATTAGGAGAATTATATGTGGCTTTCTTCAATCTAAATGAACAGAAGACAGTGATAAATGCAAAGACATCATACCTTGGTAAGGCTCTTACTGACAGAACCATCACTTCGTGTAAAGGCAAGGAAGTGTGGAGTGGAAGGGACATCATAACAACGCAGGGGACGTTATCAGCAGAAGTGGAGGTTCATGGATGTGCACTATTTGCTCTGAATTGCTACTAGTTAGAAAAAAGAGAATAGTATCATCTCATTGCTGAGCATTCATTTTTCTATTTATATGATTTGAATGTTATCGCATCTTGTAAGCCAAAATTTCATATATAAATGATAGTTTTTTCTGAGTAACTATATATTATTTGCCTTCTTGTTATGGTGAAAGTACACATTACACATTGTGTGTTAAATAAAATCATGGCCTTAATATGCACCAACTAAAGTGGTGATTGGTGGTACCAACTGACTTTATCAAAAACCGCAAATTTGAGTGGCGATGCTGCTAAAAGACAGCACTAGCAAGTATTGTAATATATTGTTGGCATGACATAGGTTCCATGGTTCATGGTGATCCACGGTCCGAAGTCTTCCCCATGACTCATGACTTTAGAAGTAAAAGATGCAAAGTAGTGACAACCAAAGCAAGGTTTCAAATCAAAACTACCAGAGATTAATCGATCGACTGTGGTTAGTATGTGTTCCAATCATTTTCTATACTAAACTATTTGTGTCTCCCATAACTTGTTCGGTCGTCATCTATGTTATGCTCACATTAGCAGATGTGTTTTGTATTGTTTGGATTTTTGACAAAACAAACCATTCACAAATCTTCAATGTGTGTTTGGGCTGCCCAAAAATGAAAATGCTCATTTATTAAACATAGTGGCTAGTGGAAAGTAACAACTATAAAAGCAGAACAGGGTAAAGGCTAGTTGCCACTATGGGCCCTTGTTGTCCCTATGTTGAGGCCTTTAATTATAACTAAAATTTAATAATTCTACTCAAATAAAAAAACTCATTTGACCAAAAAGAAGTTATTTGATGAAAATTAAAAGTAAAAGGAAAATAGAGCGGAACTTACCTAAATAAACTCAATGGTAAAAGCTGATTAGGGTTGGTTTCTCCGTAGGAGAGTGCTATAATCGATTTTGACTAATTGAAAAAATGAAAAATACTTACTTTTGATATGTTAGAATTGATTTTGGTGACTTAAAATGGAAAACAAAATACACACTAACTAGGAAAGAAAAAAAATGTCCCTCAAACTTTAGTCATAATCATTTTAGAAATTAATTTACATGCTTTTAAAAGTTAAGAATAAAATACATGACATGTAATTCACTATGTATAATATTTTTTTTTATCTTCATCAACTATAAATCATTTATAATACATTAAACTAAACTATCTTTTGGTCTGACATTAAACTCCTAGTAATTTAGATTATTCGAGTAATCCATGTTGCCTTTAAAGTGGTGACTGGTGACGTGGATTACCTACATTAGAAGTGTTTATCTGAATTGACGCATTTAGGTAATCCTAAATAATAATAATAATATAAAAACAAAATCATAATAATAATAAAAATTAATAATAATGAAAATAAAAATAGTAACAATAAAAGATAATAATAGTAATAGTGACAGTGATGATAAGTAATATATATTAGCTCATAATCTTTTTTATATACCAAATAAAATAATATAAATTCTTAATTATATTAACACAACAATATTAACATTACCGATAACTTAAAGGGTTATCATTTTTTCAAAAGGTCTTACAGATTAACTCATCGCAATGTACCAAACCCCTACTAGAAGATGGTTCGGGGGTCATCACAAATATATGAAATACAATGCAGCAAAAAAAAAAAAAATGAGTTAAATGCACAAAAAAAAGCAAAAAATGCGGCAAGGATACGGGACTTACGGTAATTAATTCACTAGTTAGGGACGAAATAGTCTTTTCAGTTTGAGACGAGAATTAGGGTTCCGAAATGTTACAGATACATAAACGATTGAGAGTGCCGTCACTGGAAACTCTGCTCAGCGAAGATTCAATCAATCTCAAATTAGGGTTTCGCCTTGAGCACAGAGAGACAGAAGCCGTCAGCCATGGGAGTTTTCACATTCGTGCTCCGCAGCTCAAGTGGTGAATGGACTGCAAAGCAACACTCCGGAGACATCGAGGCCTCCGCCTCCTGCACCTTCGACCTCCAACGGAAGCTCGTCCAAGCAGCCCTCGCCGCTGATTCCTCCGGCGGCGTTCAGTCCTCTTTCTCCCTCGTTTCTCCCACCTCTGCTGTCTTTCAGGTACATCTACACCCTTCTATATCACCTCACCGTCTCATCGAAAATTATACTCATACTTGTTTTGCGCTCATCTTGGAGGTTTTTTTTTTTTCAACTTTAAATTTCAGAGTTCCGTGAATTATATTTGATTATTAGTTATACTTGTATTATTTGGATCACTTTAGAATATTAGAACTTGCTTGCAATGTGATGTGATTTTTTAAATGTTGCGTGTTTGGTTTAGGTTTTTGCGATGCTTTTTGATAATTGTGCCTAATCTGAGAAAATTTTCAGTTTGTATATGTCAATCAGATGATTAGCGCTTTGTTTCTGTTTTGAGAATTTGTGTTGATTTGAAGAGAATGGTTGGTTTTACGGGTTTGGATCTTCTAAAGTTAGGAGGCTTTACTTTTAAATAAATCAATTCATTTACACTTTACTGATCCAATGGGAAAACTTCTCACTATCCTTGGCTGGGTTTTACTACAAGGAGAAAGCTCTCTAAATACAATTTGCATCTAAATTGAGAGGCATCTACCTTTATGTTATTCAGTGAGTTGCATACACATTGTACTTTATTGATCGACGCATACATTATACATCTCATCGAGTGTGCTAAGACTTGCATAGCTTGACCATTGTCAATGTCTGTCTACTTTGTACACATGCTTGTTGCATAATTGTGTTGACTGTTTTGGTAATTGATAACGGATCTGGTTTATTGCCTTGTTGATTGTTTTGTCTGTTCAGGTGATTGTGGGTGGTGCAGTATTTGTTGGAGGCGGCGGTGGTGGTGCTGTGGCTGCTCCTGCAGGAGGTGCTGCTGCAGCCGAAGCTGCCCCGGCTGCTGAGAAGAAGGAAGAGAAGGTTGAGGAAGAGGAGGACGATGATATGGGTTTCTCACTCTTTGATTAGAGTCTTCTCATTTTAGTTAATTTTGATCCCAAAAGGTCTTTAGTTGTTTATTTGGTTTGCACCAGATTATGATACTCTTCGATAAGATTTTATGCTGCGATCCCAATAGTTTATGTTTTACTTATGTCCTTTTGTTTAACGCAATGGAATTTTGTGATTCATGCCTTCAACATTAGTATCGTTTTTTACTATATTGATGTGATTTCCTTAATATGCCTCTTTCTAAGTTCTTTAGTTCTCAATGACATAAATGTAAGCAAAATATAGTACTGGCTCTTTATAAAATATACAAGGGTGTTCAATTAGCATGTGTTGCATTTAAGATCTTACATTTGTCCGGAAGAGTAGAAAGCATGAAGGAGCACTGGTAATAGAGATCAATCGCCCATTTTTTCAAGCTAGGCCCTTTTTAATATAGAAGGAGGAACCTAGTGACATAATTTGGTTTGAGCCTCTGAGGTACTCTGAATAATTTCCATGAATATTCCTAACGAATATGCCAATGGTTTCTTGAATGCTGAAATTCAATGACAGATAAATGAATGATGTGGAACTCTTGGGGAAGACATAGTAAGGGTTAAATGTAAAACTTATATACAACTCATAGTAATGAATTCTAATTTAGCGTATTATCCTTTTGGACTTTTTTACTCTTTTGTCCCTGTGGGTGGAACTAAATACCAAAATACTCTCGTTTTGAAACATTTAACGAAACTACCCCTGTTTGTGCTGACCTGGCCGGCGTGGACCGCGTGGAAGTCCACGTCAGATTCGCCAACGCGTTTGGCGAATTTAGATTGAATTCGCCTACGCGTTTGGCGAATTTAGCACAAACGTAAATGCATAATTGTAACTAAATTCGCCAACGCAGTAGGCGAATTCAACCTAAATTCGCCAAACGCGTTGGCGAATCACTACCCACGTGGCTCACAAAATTCGCAAGCGTTTACAATGCACATTACAAATATATGCAAAGGAGAGCGCAAAAGTCCACCAAACATGGTTTTCTAGATAAGGGAAAAAATCCAAAAAAATTATTTTGCAAAAAAGACCGACACACTATTTATCGTGCGCGCGGGGGGGGGGAATCCATCGATTTGCACTTCGGAGAGCCCGAATGGCTTGGACTCATGGGCGCGAGTCCAACTCCTTTCTCAACGCTTTTTACCAATACAACAACCACTAAAGATATATAAACACTTAAAATGTTTGTGATCTAACCAATGTGGGACTAGATCTTTTGAAATACGTGTCTTTTCCGCGCTGGCCAGGTCAACACAAACAGGATTAGTTTCGTTAAATGTTTCAAAACGAGAGTATTTTGGTATTTAGTTCCACCCACAGGGGCAAAAGAGTAATAAAGTCATCCTTTTGTCAATAATCTTCAATACATCCAACGATGTTAGGAAAATATTACGCTAATAAGACATTTACCCTACTATAATGATCGTTGATGGTATACCGTACTTGAGATATGTTTTTTGCTTAGTAATTATTATAATACCTGGATGTCCTCTCTTGGTGAAAGGTACAATCTTACCCTTGAAGCATTACTTTGCTATTAGTCATGGAGTAAACTGTTAAATCAATTTCTAAATAAAACAGCGTCAAACATTACTTTTTGAGAAATGAACTCTGTTAGTGTTCGCAAGTAATTTGTATAGGGAACGAAGTTACCTGAATACAAGTAGATGGTGAGGAAGGTGCCTTGACAGAATCTAAACTCCAAGCAGGTTGTCATGTGCCTTATATATGAGCTAGGGGACTTCGCCAACTGCTATTCCAACTTATTTTTCCCTACTTATTTAGGACTTAATTGCAGATTGGGGGAGGAGAAGTCGCGGCTACATCCTTTTAGCTTTGTTGAGCCAGACCGAACCCAGAGACTTGGGCTTGCAGATTGGACGAGAAGATGTCGCGACTTCCTCCTTTTAGCTTTGCTGGGTCGGATCGGATTTGACTGGAGTCTTGGGCTTGCGACCTTCTCATCTTCTAGGCGTCATGAAGGTGTGACTACCTGGGGAGAGCCTCTTCTACTCGTTAGTGAGCTGAGGGTTCATTAAACCTTTGAAGGAATGTGGGCTTCTCTCTCTCCTTAGAGGGTTAGAGCTTCCGGAATCCCCGGTCTTTAGCTCGTAACAATTAGTATATCATCTAATAATTGAAAATGTCGATTGAGCTAACTTATGTTTTTTTTTAAACATTCTAGCCAACTATGTTTTGAGATTGATATAAGGAATAATTAAGAATTAAAAAGTATCAATATAATTAATAATTCTTAAAAAAAATTATATTATTAATGAATTTAAAAATTTTATTCTGAGTGAAAAGAGTCTTCCCAATCCAACCTTACCACAAAAAAAAAAAAAA
>QANU01102670.1:73192-182051 GCA_003254905.1 Nissolia schottii | reverse complement strand
ATATATATATATATATATATATATATATATATATATATAAAATAGTATGTTGCAAATGGCGGTGCATTTGTTTATTAGTGAGTTTTTAATGCAAGAATCATTCAACTCAGTAACATAAATTAATGAACACATGTTAATTAATAATCCACTCTACTTGTTAACAATAAAGTAAGAGAACAAGACTGTTAGTAACCATCATAATCATGGATGTAAGTCGCCACTAATTAACGCTTGGAATCTTAGTTTTAATAACATCTTTCGACCGACAATTTGTTATCCTTCCATTCAATATTTCGTGAGGTCAAATAATTTCGTAGGCTGTCATATTCTTCTTCTCTCTCTGTATGTTTCTTTAATTCTTTTTCTGTTTAATTTTTAATATAAACTTAGGATTCAGTTCAATCAAGATGACTGTGTCATATCGAACTTCTTCTCATTTAATTACGATAATTGAACTGACTGGCAATATTGATGAGAATAGATTACTGTTGTACATTATCATGTGTTTTCATTACTTGCACTTTTTTTTTTTCTTCATATATCGCTGTCAATCGTGGCGATTTTTATTATCATATAAGATAAAATTTGCCCATTAATATAACATTGACAAAAATAAGTTTCGTTATATAAATCACTAAATAGGTTGGCGTTTTATTTGGAATTTCTACCTTATGGTACATTTCATAAAGTACCACAATTTTATAATTTTTATATCTTTTTACTGCATAAAATTTTTTTAGCCACTCTTTTATGGCTTAGTACATTAATTTTTTTATTTTTTTTACTCAACATGAGATTTGTAACATTGTCGCCCCTTTTAAAAGATGACGTCTACAATAATTTTAGTACTCTATTGACACTTATTTGATTGTAGTCCCTTATTTGTGTTTTTACTCATCTATTAGTAATAAGTCACTTAATTAACTTGTAACCATTTTTCAAACTCAACTCGATCTTAATGAAAGCATCAATGATAATACTTACAAACTTCTTTCTTCTAGTCAAAGAGAGAAGACTTCAATTTAACAATGTTGAACTAACAATATCATTTCACTTATCAATTACAATGTTAGTAGTCCATTATTTTTACACCTAAGTAATACCCACTAACTAATTACTATTACTATTACAGGATGGTAACATGTGTCATTATTTTCAATCCTTTTTTTTTTCTTTTTCATTTATCCCTTATTAATTAAAAGAAGGATTTCGTAAGGAGATTAAACTACATTAACTTAGAGTAACGAATAAGGATGTGGGATTGAAAAAACCACTTATCAGACAACCATCGACCGGATCTTATATGGAGAATTCAAGCATATATACACTTGGAAGAATATTCATAATATTGTACGGAACTCTTTTACCAATAATTGAGCCAAATTGTATTGATGCAGCTATGGAATTTGATTTGACCAAGCTTTCTAACACAAAGCCGTCGGGTATAACTACAATTTTTTAAGACATTAATTAGTTCCAGAGACAGTCAAATGAATCAAAAACAAATGGTATTGTTGCCAATCAGTCACTTTAGTTTTTTCTCCCCGCGAAATGATGTTATTCCTTTCCTATTCGTCTAATCAAGCAGGCCAACCCAAATTTTGTTTAGAATATATATATATATATATATATATATATATATATATATATATATATTCTAGTATTATCAAACACTGTCGATTCTAAAAACATGCTAACACATTTTTCTGTGCAGGAGTGAAATTCACCAAGGTCGGCCCCGAGCATTTTGAACTGCTGGCTCCGTTCAGGAAGCAAACCATCGGCCAGCTCATTGCGATTGTGCGGCAAAATCCTGTTGGGCACACCTTCCGGCGAGCATTTTTAATGGTTGCATTAAAATGCTTTTTGTGTCCCAACACATGTCCAATTTCAAAGTCGGCATACCTCTTTGTACTCGGCCGACCTTTCCATGATATGTGAGGGGGGCTGCCTATGTCATTCAACATAACTGAGCACCGACCATCGCAACTCTCATTGGCTTTCGAAGATGTGTTTGATAGTCGGGACTATAGTCCAACCTCCACCATATCTAGTGCCCGTTGAAGTAAGCTAGTTCCTTCTTCCGTGGATACAACACGTTCTGCCACATTATAGAAATGGGTGCATACACCATCGTACCTATCCTTTACTACTCTCATCGTACTGATGTCATGGCTGCACTTTATTGTGCTATGCTTCCGCTTAATGTTTTTGCTTCACTGACTAAGAATGTACTTTGTCAGAATTTCTCTAACTCTTTCTGCACCTAGGACACACAAACAATGTCGGCAGATGGTCCCCCTTAACTCAAAACGTCGGCACTGACATCCAACATCATTCGAGTCTCCATCAAACACCACATCATAAGACACCTCCCGTACCTTACCATTGACCTCAACTTCTTCAGCAACGGTATAGGTTAGTTTAGTGCCCTGCTTGTCTTTAAAGATGGTGTTGCAGTTAACCTTAGCTCTAAACTCAGTCTGAACCTCATGGTACATGTCATGTGTGTACTCCGATTGAAATTTCTTCTCAATCAATGATGTCGTCACACAAGCAATTGTCGTCTTGAAGCTAACAACATCTAGCTCAAGCTCCTTTTGGGCCTTCGATGCAAGAGCATTATCATATTGCTTTACAAATTGCTCCAATGTACTCTTTGGGTTTAGGTATCCATCAAAGAATGCATGCATGCTCTAGCTCCTCTGTGTGCTCCTCATTCCAGCCCAAAATTCATTGCTAAGGTATACTGGAACCCATCTGCTGCGTTCATTGTATAGACTTGATGTGCAAACATATGTCATCAAACCAAAATATCAAACAGAGCAAAATCTGACTGAAAGTGATCATTGCATTATCAGTGCACAAACATTATCATGACTACAACCCAAACATTAATACTACATATGTGCAAACTTTGTCTCACATAAAATTGAACATACATAAAGTGTATCGAAATTAACACAAAATTAACCAGAAAAAAAAAGAGATTGAGAATAACATACCACCCAACCAATCATTTTCTTCAAGATGGTACTTTGTTAAAAATGTAGCCCATCGATCCTCAAAATCATGGACAGAGAGTGTTTCCCACACAATGTTTTTAGATCAGCCGTGATCTCATCATATTGTTTGCACCCCTTCAATTTTTCTGGTATCTTTTTCATAATGTGCCAAATGTACCATCAATGTCGTGTGCCATGCAGTACAATTTCAATTGCATTCTGCATCGCTTTGCATTGATTTGTCAATATACCAATCGGCCGTCTCCCCGACATACATTTCACCCAGCATTCAAAAAGTCACACAAATGTCGATGTGTCCTCCCCCGATAGCAATGCACATCCAAGCAGTACTGACATCTCATGGTGGTTAATCCCTACAAATGAACCAAACAACATATGATAACTGTTTATTCCATACGTTGTGTCAAACGACACCACATTGCTAAAGTACTCATGTGCCGCTCGGCTCCTTGCATCTGCCCATAAAAAATTTTTAATTTGCTTTCCATCATCAACCTCAACATCATACCAAAAGTTGGGATTCTGCTCCTTCATTCTTGCAAAATACTCCATTAGAGCTTTTGCATCACCATCCTCCTGAAAGACACGTAGCTCCCTGCTAACATAATTTCTTACATCTTTTTCAATGAAGTTTAATTCATCGTGACCGCCGCCTTGCTACACAAGAGTTTGGCATGTCTTGTTCACTCTAACGTCAGCCCTGCCATTTAACTCAATTATCCGCTTTACATGCATGTTAATTCCTCTGTTTTCCTTGAAAAGCCTTGCTTTCGAAGGGCTCACTTTATGCGAATGTGCATTAACAACACTCCTAATCACCCACAGCTCAAGATCCCCATTTTGTACCTTTGATACAGATATCCATGCTTCACATTTAGCCGCTGAGGTTGGATTAATCTTGTCAAATGTACAAATTTTGGAGGATCGACACCCTTCCCTTGTACATGAAAGAATTTGGTACTTGATATGTTTATCTTCCATGAATTTGGTACTCCTTATCCTCCATGTAAATCCAACCTTCTTAGCATAATTGTCATAGAAGCCTTTCACTGACTCCAATGTGTCAAATTGCATGCCAGCTTTTGACACCTCTTCCGCCTCAACAACAACTGAACCTGTGGCCTGTATGCAAATAATGTTTGAGCACTACATAAAGTAATGTTTGAGCAGGTTTGATATAATGTTTGTGCATCTTGTCACACATCAAATTCTGCATAATACTGAACATATAGTTAAATATTATGCATATTATACTAAACATATAGTTAAGTATTATGTCTTGTTCACTCTGAAAATGTATATTCATTACAGTATATAGGAGTGTGTTTACATGTTTATAGTGCAAACTTATCCACCAAGCAACAGAGACTGAGGTCTGTGAATAATGTTTGCGCATAATCTGATTTAATGTTTGAGCATACGTCTATTTAAAGTTTGCACACTTCTACAATACATCAAAATCTACATTTTTTGTGCATAAAAAAACACTTAATGCATGTATCAAGTCATCTAATGTTTATTTATGATAATATCTAAAAAAATTGTGTCAAAAATGTTTACAATATTTATGGTTTAATGGTTGAAATGTTGAGAATGTGCTAAAATGCACATCGTCTTCCTTCACACAGACAGATGTTGTGCCTGCGCATAATGTTTGGACATATGCGCATTTAATGTTTGTGCTTAAGTCCAAATAAAGTTTGCATACTTTGCAATACGTCAAAATCTGCATTTTTATGCATCTCTGACAACACGTAATGCATGTGTCACCCTGCCTAATGTTTTTTTATGATAAAATGTAAAAAAAAAACAATTTATAATATTTGTATTAGTTGTTGAAGTGTTGAGCATATGCCAACTTAAAGTTTGTACATTCTATTTTCTACTAAATGCATGTCAGTAATGATGTGCATTAAAATGTATAAACCTTCAACATACCAGAAATTCACATAAACTTCAAACAAAACAAAAATCTCCATGCAAATCATCAACAAAAACACAGAAGAATTTACCACAGAGTCATGCATTGCTGCTTTTGATTTTGATGATGCTCTCTACTAAGATGAGCTCGCGATTTTGCTTCTCTGCTTGCTATGGAGAATTTTGAAACAATTATGTTGAGAGAATCACGATGCAAATTGATACGATTTTGTTGCAAGCGGAACGCGCGCTTGAGAGTGCGTGTTTTTCAAATAAGGAAAGTGTACAGTATTCCGTATTAATTGACAATAAAATCATATAAAACAGTGGTATATATACGGGTGTATGGATATTGGATGTACATGGAGCATTCTCGATAATCGATTTAGTCTCAATAATTATTTAGTTTAAAATAACTATGGTTGAGATTATTTAAAATGAAAATCACTGTTCTCAATACTCAAACGTGTATATTTCCTATAAACTCGTTTTAAATTGATAACTAGTTACATATTTATCACATCAACAAAAAATAGTTATGTTCATATTCATCATCATAAAATTTTTATATACTATTACATATTAACAGTACATAATCATTAAATTTATTATCGAATCCAGTTATAGTTCAATGTCCAAATAAATTTATTATTTCATTTCAACCATTCATCCACGGTAGTTAGCCTTTCATTGGCATGATTGAAAAGACCGCAAGAATAGTATCACGAAATATTAACCAACAAAAGAAGTGTTAACAAGGGCAACATTCCGGGGGATTAAATAACAATTTTTTTGTCAAAATACAAAATGATAAAAAAAGGAATAAATTAATTTTCATGCACTATTGATATAAATATTTCATATTGTTAGCCAATTATTAAATATTGAAATGATTATTATAAAGTTTAATACTTATAATGATATAAAGACACAATTTTCTTATTAACAAAATATACAAATTAAATTAATTTAATTAAGTAAATTAACTAAAGTCGGTGAGACGAGCACGCATTAGTTTTAACTGTTTTATTAGTGCCCTTAAAACGGCATTTTTGGCAAAGGCAAAGAAACTGATTCCCACACCTCATCCGCGCGTGACGGCACTTCCCAAACACTAGAACACCTTCACACGCACCCTCCATTTTCTCATTGTTACATCATCTCCTCCTCCGTCTCATCTCGCCACAAACAAACTTCCCCACTCCAACCTCTCTTCTCCGCATGTTCTCGGAGCTCCGGCTCCACTAACGGAGCCCCGCTTCACATCTTAACAAAAAAGCACGCACACTCTCCATTCTCTACTTCTCTCTTTCTTTTTATCAGATCGCGAGAAATTCAACGGAAATGTCGAGTCCGTGGGGCAACATCGGAGCCTGGGCGGCGGAAGCCGAGCGCGCTGAAGAGGAGGAGCGTGAGGCCGAGAAGGTGGCAGCGGCTGCCGGGTCCCAGAACTTCCCCAGCCTCAAGGAGGCCGTGAACGCCAAGCCTAAGAAGAAGAAGATGACGCTCTCCGAGTTCAAGAGCGTAAACTTCCACTCCGGCGGCTCCGATTACCGGGGCCTGACGCCGGACGAGATGCTCCGCCTCCCGACGGGGCCGAAGGAGCGTTCCGCCGAGGAAATGAAGTCTAACCACCTCGGCGGCGGATTCTCGTCCTACGGCCGCTCCGGCGGGCCGCAGATGGGCCGCGGGAGGGACCGCGAAGGCAACGGTGACAGTTCCTGGGGCGGCGGGAGGAAATCGTACGGCGGATTCGACGATGAGCGCGGGGGTCCGAATTCTAGGGTTTCGGATTTCGAAATGCCTTCGAGGGCCGACGAGGTGGATAATTGGGCGTCGGTGAAGAAATCGCTCCCGACTTTCGATTCTGGACGACAAAATCGATACGGTGGTGGCGGCGGAGGATTTGGTGGTCGTGGCGGCGGCGGCGGTTTTGGCGGTGGTAGTGGTGGTGGCGGTTTTGTTGGAGGCTCTAGGGCCGATGAGGTGGACAGTTGGGCGGTTGGGAAGAAGCCTCTTCCCGCCAGATCTTCCAATTTCAGTTCCGGTTTTCGCGACTCCGGCATAGAGCCGGATCGCTGGACGAGGGGAGCTCAGCGTGAGAGTGAGCGGGAGCGTCCGAGGTTGGTGTTGGATCCGCGGAGAAGCGATGGTTCTGGAAATGAAGATCCGGTGGTGAAGACGAATAAGCCGAACCCTTTTGGCGCAGCGAGGCCGAGGGAGGAGAATCTGGCTGAGAAGGGATTGGATTGGAAGAAGATAGATTCGGAGTTGGAGGCAAAGAAGTCAAGTCGGCCTTCTAGTGCACATTCCAGCAGGCCTTCCAGTGCTCAATCCAGTCGCTCTGAGGGTCCCGGGTTGCAGCAGCAGGGGGCTGAAGCTGCGGTGAAGCCGAAGCCAAAGGTCAATCCCTTTGGGGACGCCAAACCGAGGGAGGTTTTGCTGATGGAGCGAGGTGTTGATTGGCAGAAGATTGATCTCGAATTGGAGCATCGCGCCGTTGAAAGGTTTGTGCTGCATTTTGGTTGTACATGTGTTTGTGAGTGAACTTGATGCTTTTATAAGAACTAGGGATTATTGGTTTTCTTCTAAGCTCTGCAATAGACGCTATGATTCCTATTTTTCGTTTAAGGTTTTAATGTTATTATTATTATGCCTGTAGTGGAGGTGGAAATAGTGCAGCTTTAGTGGCTTATTGACATTCCCTTGATAAGTCTCTAGGCTTTTGTTACGTACCCCACAGCTAGTAACGTGTTAGCAGAATCATCAAACAAAAAAGGAAAGACAATAATTCCTTTACCATATTATTATTCTAGAAGACACAAAAAGGGGGAAGGCGGAAATGAAGGAGAAAAATCAGCTAGCTGAATAATTGGAGAAAATGGAGGGGAGAAATTAGTTGCAACAAATCAGCCACAACAAGAAAAGGAAGGAAATTAAAGGGAGGAATGTTAGGAAGGAAAGATTATTAGAGGAGGATTATTAGCTTAAATAAATCAGGAAGAATAAGGCTGATTCCCTTAATTCTCTTTGAATGTTAATTATAAATTTAGATCATGGGGAGGGAGGTAGGCAGGCATAACTTGAGTGGACTAGGAGGGCCAAGGGAACCTTAATTCCCAGACATATCTTTCCTTAATCTGTTCGTGTGTATTTTGTCATTTTTTTCCATTCTTGTAAAGTTCTGTTGTGGAGTTTAGTTGCGGACCTAGATCTAGTTGCGGACTTTGACACGGTAATTGTGAAAAAGTAAGGAAAACTTTAGTGTAAGGGGTTGCTTTAGTAATGAGGTTTGCTGTTGTTGGGCTATATATAAAGAATGGTCGGTGTTGGCTTTGTCGGTTGAGGCTTAATTGATCCAAGTCAGGTGATTTTTTTGCTTTAATCAATTTTTTGTCTTTTTCACGTTTTCATTCAGTGTTTTATTGTAAATTTGTAATAGTTGCTAGTTTTTTTAATTTTTAAGTTAGTGAGAAATGTACTGGATTGAAATATTTCGGTGGCATCTAAGAAAATTTAGCCTGTTATAAAGTGACAGGAATACAAATTAATGGGCTCATAGTGAACAAAATCTCTCAAATTTGAGTACATTGTGTTGAAGATATGTAAAACCAATTAAATACACAAATATGCCGGGGTTGATTAGATTTGGTAATTTTGAAATGATTTAGAGCTATTTATTGCTATTTTAGTTTGATTTATTGTAGAAATAAAGTCTTACTAATATGCTAAATGAATTATGAATGTCCTTAAAGATTGATTGTTTACTAGTAAGAGTGTGTTTGGTATGGGGTTAACATTTGGGGAGAAATTTTCATGGATTGGGTTTATATCAGTGAAAGGAGTTGTTAATTGTGAGAGTCAAATGGATAAATCAGGACTCTTGATTTTACCCAAATGATTAAGATTAAAACATAAAGTCATAATGGTTTGATGGCCAAGATTTATTTCTCTTGCCTCTTATAATGAGACTAGGGTTTGTCTGTTTTGTTTTCATGGGATTGTGGATTAAGATTTTGAGCACAACTAAGGGCACTGTTTGTATTTCTGGGTTTGATGAAGCAGACCCAGTGCTTGGAGATTACTTTGGAGTTTGAAGATCAAGGGGGCCACTGAGGAGAAAGGTTGGAAACTTCTAGGAATTAAGGACACCACTTAGGTTTTGATATTCAGGGGGAGTACTGGTAGCCGAAATATTTTGCTTGAGCTGTGTGGTGCTGTCTTTTGTGTGGGTTTGCTAAGCTTTAAGGTTGAGCTTGAGGGGGGGTCTTCATATATATTATGGTTATTAAGTGTTAGTGGGCTTGGGCTTGAACTAGTGCCTAATTATTGTTATAAAAAATAGGAGTATTAGATTATCTATTTTTATCATAATCATCTTTCTCTAGTTTTCTTCTTTTGTATCTAAACTCTATATGATTCCAACCGTTGCATTACTAGTAGTTTTAATCAATGTTCTATGTCATTTTCTCCCAATAGATTGGCATTGATTAAGACTTGTTGCCATTACACATAAATGTAATATTGTCATCGTTTATTTTATGCACCTTGCCTGATCATGCACAAAACTAGCGCAATTGGGTCTAATGAATTAGGTCATACTTTATTTGTGACATGGATCTTTCAAATATACATGTTACCTCGTTGACCTCTGAAGGAACATTTCAGGCCTGAGACAGCGGAGGAGAAATTATTGAAAGAAGAAATTGATAATTTGAAGGAGTCTTTGGATGAGACTGGTGCAGACCAAAGCAGTACTCGAACAATATTACTGCAGAAAGAAAGGGAGCTGGAACATCTTATCCGTGATTTGGATGACAAAGTTCGTTTTGGGCAGAAAGCTGTTGACAGGCCAGGTTCGTCGGCAGGGAAGAGTTCTGGTTATTCTGATAGACCACCTTCTCGATCTGGCTCATTTGATGATCCTAGAGGTGAGTTTACAGACAGACCTCGATCTCGTGGCACAGGAGATACGTGGGGGCGGCCTAGTGATGACCGAAGATCATTTCATGGTAGCAGGGACAGGGGAGGGTTTTTGAGTAGCAGAGACTCGAATAGGTGAGAAGCAACAGTGCATTGTTCTCTTATTTCCAGTCTCACCACTCCTGTTAAGTTAAGCTTATTCTGGCTGTGATGTGTTACGCAAACATGATTTGTGGCAACTTGCTTGATCACTTTATTTAGATCCTAGTTCTCACAGAATTGACAGTGGCTTTGAATTTAATTAGCTTCTTCTTCCCCTGCATTAGTTATATACATATATAGCTTTTATACTTTACGTTTTTTTGCCGGAGAAGTGTTTGAGAATGCTGATATTTTCTGTCTTACAGGTCAAGGTCAAGAGAGAAGAGATGGTGAACAGCAGTTTTGTGTGGATTAAGAGTTATCTTCAACTTTTGATGTCCGGAAGCTGATACTATTTTGTCCTCTTTCATGCCCTTTTTAATCGTTTTGTTTATTTAACTCCAGGAATTGGAGCAACAATCATTGAGTACTGGCACTAAAACTTTTGCCGTGTCTATTGTTACATCTTGAAACAATGTAAATTTGCTGGTAATTTTTTGGGTGTCTGGTTGAAGGCAGATAGCCTGTAATTTTATCAGGACTTCATTTTTATTGAAGATTATGGACCTTGCTAGTTAATGTGATGTCGTTCTGAATTCCACATTTCCCCCTTTTTTACATCAGCACATTATCTGCTAATTTGATGCTTTGACATTAGTAGTCTCTATAGTATCGCAAGAACTCTTGATCCCCTCAAACCCATAATATAGTTAATAGGGGAAACTTCGTGCCATTTTTGCCATATAGTTCTTGGGACCTCTTTTTATAATGGCGCTGTTTTGTCTCCGGCGTTTGCTTTCACCTAGAAAGGACGATAATTGCTATATCTGTGGCACTTGTAGTTATACTTCGGGTTAATTAACTGGTTTATAAACATTGTTGACCTGTTGGTTCTGTACAAGCTGCAAAAGGTGGTATTTTCATCAAGCAAATGCAAAAAGTAGAAGCTTGATAGCTTAATAATATTCATCTCCAAAATGCATTGTGGTTCAATTCACAGCATTATGGAACAAAATTCTAACAACTTAATTCTCCTACTCCCCACTTTGACGCCATGCATGATATACAAAAGCGACGCATGCAAGATCGAGCACGAGTCAAGGTTGCAACAATATGCAGAGATGAACCTCCCATGACGCATACACTGGATAAATGAGTTTATGAGTCCCACTGTATGAGATAAAGGTCCTCATCTCTTTTTTCCAATAGGGAGTTTCATCATAACATTTTTGAACTAAATTAAAACACTCAAATTTCATAAAACCTCTCAATCCTTTCATCTTCTAACCCCGACTCCCAAACATCGCTAACAATGTTTGCATGGATAGAGAAAATGACAAGAGAAAGAGTGACTTATTTCTTTAAAAGTGTGTTCTAAATTAATTTTAAAGGAAAAAGAGGAATGATAAATGATGAACATTCTTATTAATGGAACTCACTATTTTCTTAACCCTCAAATTAGGGGGTTAATAAAGAAAAGAATAATACATCTCCATTTTCATTCCTCATTAAACTCGTTAAGCATTTAAAAAAGGACATGTCTTGATCCATTTTACTCTTTATTTCCTTCTTCTATTCTATCATTATTATTAGTTGCTCCATTGCATTTTATTTTAGCGAAAATTTAAGTAGGTTTAACACCACTTATTCTTTTAGGGTCAAGACATGCATCTAAACTCTTTGAGTACTTATAGAGATACTTACGAATTACCTATTAAAATAGCTCACGTTCAGTAATGAAAATTAAAAGAAAATTAAACTTACATCCTTTTGAAATATGAACTATTTTTTTACCAATTATATCAATCATTTATATTGTTCCATTGCATCTTCTATGATCCTCTCAAACATAGTGTAAGCGACTGTCATATGGCTACCGTTACAAATATATATCGAAAATGCACCACATCCATTCTTAGTTATTACCATCAATTCGCCAACAAATTTGAAAACCAAGCATCGGGCGGTGCTTTTGTCTTAATTTTAAGTGATGCAGAAGAACCGATATTCCACGGCCATAGAAAATCAAGGTCTAACATTGTAAGGTCTCCTTAGGTCTAGGCACTTTCAAACTATTTTTCATGGTCAACATCACAAATTTGAAAGCTCCAATAATTGTGCAGAAGGCAGTGTTTTCCGCCTTGCATTCCTTCTCACCACTCCCATATATAAAAACACCTCAACCCTCAGAAACAAATTAAACTAAAGCAGATTCAAATAAAAGGACACATATAATTAAGGAACCACAAAATTAAAACTCTAAAGAATAGATAAAGGGAAAATGGTGGGACCAGGTAAAGTGAAGATGGCAGCAGGAGCTGAGGCGTCTTCTAGGCCACATTCCACAGAAGTACTTCACCAGCGTAAGAAAATGCCTTTTCGTCCCATGAGAGCGGCGGTTGGAGGCTTCGCCGCAATTGCAGTACTAGGCTACTTTGTGTTGTACTCCCATAAGAAGCCGGAGGCATCAGCCATGGATGTTGCCAAGGTTGCCAGTGGAGTCTCCCATCCACAAAACACCCATCCCCGAAATTAATTGCAAATATATAACATCAATTTTGCTATAATATAATAAAGCCATAATAATCGTTTAAATGTCACCGATTATATATGTCGCATCGTGCTGACACTTTATTTTTGACAAAAAATTCTAGTGTCTAGCATCTTTTTAGATTTATGTATGTATTGTTGTATTATGGTTGATTCCACTAGTTTGTTTTCGTCTTAATTTGTTTTGCTTCTCTTGTTTTATTAAATTCCTTCCAAGAATCATTGTATTGATCATGAAGTAGACTTCAATAAACATCTAGTTCTTATTCTTGCCCTTGTGTTATATGGAACATGAAGAGTAATGGTTGTACGCCCTTCACTATGCTCAGGATGTCTCAACATGGATGGTCATGAACCTATAACAGCTAAACAAATTTTGTATATTTTATTCACGTTAATTACTTGGTTGACTCTTTTATCACTTAACTAATATTCTCTTTGTTTTAGTTTAATTGTTTATTTTTAATCAAATATCAAATATGATAACTAGAAAAAATAAATATTTTTATAATAGTATAAGATTCCTTTGAACAAACGAAATCACCTTCACTAATTTATTTAATAGTATATTCTATTACATAAGAAATTATTAAAAATAAATAAATACTACCTGCGGATGTTGTGAAATTTTAAATTTTCAAAAAGAAGAACCCCCGAACCGTGTTCACTGTTCACACCACCTTTCAGATTTTATATGGCTGGAGAAGCTTTATAAAAGCTTTGTCATTATTATCTACATATTATAATATAATAAATAAATTGGGAACAGTATAGAGAGAAAGAAGGAATGACACATTAGGTGTGGTAGAAGCCTGCAAAATTTGAGAATGCACCACCAAAACATGTATTTTTCAGAGTCCAAGAACCACTTCATCACCCAATTAGGTACTTCCTACGCTATTGCATTTACACATTTCATTCTTCCACTAAAACAAGCACCTCACGATTACTTGCTCGGGCAGCCGCGGCGGTGATGTTGACTTAGTGACTTAAGTTTACCTTCTCATTCAGCCACAAGTTTTTTTTTTTTTTTTTCTACCTATTTGAGATCTCTGAAAATTGAGAAAAGATTGAGCTTTTAATCTCTACCAGTAATTAGTTATCATGGGTTTTGCGTAGATTGAAAAGAGATTGAACCTTTTTTTAACGGCGAATTGGGTTTTGTGGTAAAATGTTGTGTCAATGAAATATATGCTCATGTTATTCTGCTTTCTCTCTTGATGATGTGCAACCCATTTGATAGATTGTGAGCATGATAAATAGAGATAAAGAACTATGAGATTCAGGCAATGCTAGCTAAGCGCAGAGTAGAGACGAAGAAAGTCGGGCATGTTCCTGATACTAATTTATCCCTCTTTGGTTTAGGAGAAGAGGAAAAGGTTTCAGAAGTTTGGTACCACAGCGAAAAGATTTCTCTTGCTTTTTGCATATGCTATTTGAAAGAAAAAAGAAAACAAAGGGATTTATGGGTAATTGGCCATTAAATTCTCGGTTGAAGTAAATAGCATTATCTGAATATAGGACCAATTCCTTCCTCTCAACACACCATATATCAAGTTATGGCTCTGCATGTTAATAATTTGCATATCCTCTATCTCAACACACCATATCAAGCTATACACCAAGCTTTCCAATTGTGTTAGGATTTTACAAGTTAAAAAATGGTATTAATGCTTCATGTGTACCTTCAGCTCAATTGAATAGATCTCTTTTTCTTAAAGTAATGAGCAACAGTGTGCTTAATATTACTTTTCACGCTTTTATAACATATCAAGCTTTGCCTAGCAATACATCTTATTGTATGTGCTGAAGTGAAGGTTATGCAAGTTATTATTTTTTGGCCAAAGATTCTATTTTCACTCTTAGGTGCACGAGCAAGGACCTCTATGTGTTAAACAATAAGCCATTTGAAAAGCAATTCTTAATATTATTATAATTTTATATGAACTATAAATTTGAATTCTTTCAAAAAGCTATTTTAAGAAAAAAGGGCAGAAGTCTGCCTTTTTTGTTTCTCCCATCTTGCGATTGACTAATCACTCATCTCTCACAACAGTTCTATGTGATGGACAAACTTTGATTTCTGACCTGAAAGTAAAATGTGAGGGTTGGGCAAAGGAGAATTTGTTGGTTCAAAGGTATTTGCTAAAGCCTATTTTTCATGTACTCTTAAATGACTTGGCATTGATCCTTATGGGCTGACAAATCTAATTAAATTTTAGGTAAATAGTAATGCAAGATTTAAAAAAAAAAAAACCCTCGCTTTTTGACCATTCTTGTCATGCTTCAAATTTTCAATTTCTTCCTCAAACATGATTGCATAAATAATCTTTTTGATTTAAAATTTCCAAGCAGAAACATTTTCATTGCAAGGTCCCTTAAAAAAGAAGACAGCTTTGGTTAACATTTTTAATAGAATAGCTATTGAAACAGTTCAAGGTGTTGGCTTTCCTGTTCACCCCCTTCAAATTTTAAGCCATTGATAAGTTCATATCATATGAGAATGAGTTCTTTGGTAAGTTACCTTATAAATCTTATTGTTGAGTTACATTTTGTATATACAGTACAATTGCTTACCTTCTTTTACCTTTTTGTATTTTGAAATTTAGATGCAACTGGGGAAGTAGTAGGTAAAAAAGAATCAAAAGAATTGAGAATCAATGACATGAGAAAGATGCACATACACAAATAAAGGATGAGTCACAAAAATAGTCATTTTTAGCATTAGTAGGCTTATACCACCACAAAAATCATTTCGATTTAAAGTCAAATTAGTGTATTTTAATTATGCTTTTGTAAATTTAATTGTTATTGATTTTGATTTAAATTCGATTTTAAAGTAAAAAAGCTTATATTTAGTGCTTTTGGACGAGATAGCTTTAACAAACTTTTGTGAACTAGCCATAAAAGGAAGTCAAAGTCTATAGAAAATATGCAACTGTGTATGTCCTGTTACTATTACTAAATCCCCAAATACTTATAGGTAGCAATTTGTTTGGAAATTTGTTGGGCCAAATTATGTCTTCTACATAATACTTGCTACTATGTCTTCTGCATGAACAGCAGATTAGTCTGTATTTTGTCTGGAAATTTGGTGGAACAAATTATGCCCATGGGTGATTGGGCATTATGGATTTTGTTAAAAATCTGGATAATTGGGATATTTATAGTAAACTATTTATTCTATGTTGGCTTTGTTTAACAGGAAGCTGTGGAACTATGAGAAGTGGCACCAAAGATTGCTCTTCAAGCACGAGAAATGCTTTAGCTATTGAAAAAGTAGCCCGATCTCTCGGGTATAATTTAACACTATGAAAACCTGGAGGGACTTATGTGTTAGTAATTTTATTTTAATAGATATGACTATCTTTTTTTTAGTGTGTTGTTAACTACTTTAGAAATTTAAAGGATGTAATTAATGTCTGAATTGCCATGTGCATATTACATTTAGTGATCTAAAAGTAAGGAGGCATCGTCTTAGTAGACTGATGTATAACTAGAAATTTACATTCCATAATATCGGTCACCTTCCTCAGGTAAAGTTTCCCTTTTTTTTTCAAGGGAAAAAATATTTCCCTTTTATTAGGTGCATATATACCATAGTGATGAAACTGTGATAATTTATAGCTGAAATCTTTTATTTCTCTTACAAACAGGAAACCTAAAGTGTTCTTAAAATGTTTATTAATTGGTTTTATGTTGTATTTGTGTTTGACAATGTGTTTTCTTCGTGCCATATTTGATATCTTAGTACCCATGGTAGGGTTTTTTTTTGCATGGCTTGCAATTCAATTATCATGAGGATGAAAACGTTTAGAAGTTTTGGAATGATTCAGAGTTAAATGTAATACAATCAAAATCTATAACAATATCTCCTTTGGAAGCGAGATTTGTTGCCTTATGTAGATATACATTCCTAGATTAATTTCTAATCAAATTAAGGTACCCAAAATAAAGATCCAGCATGAAAATTAGGGAGATGTTGCAACAGAGATAGAATAAACTTAAGTTGATGAAGGTCAAATTTTGGTAGAAATCTTTATGAAGGTTAATTGTGTCAATTATTTTATTTTTTATCTTAGATTTGTGTGTCTTTAACTAAAATTTTAATCTGCTTATTGTGCTTTTTTTTTTTTAAAAAAAAAAAAGAGACAATTTGCATACTAGACTTAAGAAATTAACTCCATTCACGACCTGAAATTGGTGTTTCCTAATATTTTGTAAGAAAATTAATTAAAGAAAATTAATTAAATGTAAGTATTGAAGCTTAATGTCATCAGTTGATACTTTTATGATTCTGAATCTTCACATTATTGTCAATGCTCTCAAGTTGTTTGTCTATAGTGGCCATGTTTTGCTGTGCAGTTTACTGGATCAACAGTAAAAAATATTGCAATTACTGTTTTGAAAGCCACGTTTGAATTGAGTAATGCAAATACGCATATCAAGTAGTAATGAATTCAATCAACAACAATCATATATGAATTGTGGGAGTTGTGATTTGTGGAGTTATGTTTAGCAAATTTCATTGTATTTGTTGTTGGCTCGATTGTTAGCAAAGTTTCTTTTTTGGCCATGTATTTTCATCATAGTTGTTTCATTTGTTTCTCTTGCTTGGAGTTGGACTCCTTAATGATTTTTACTCCATTAAACTGAGCAATGTTTCATTAGTTATAATAAAAGTTTGATTAACCTTATAGACTAAGAGTTGTTATGTAGGAGGTTGAAGTTTACAACCATCCTTTGCATGTTGAGTTAAATTAGATTTCAGGATTAAGTTTGCTTCAATGAGAAAACTTTTAATTGATTGTATTATATTTTATATGAGCATGCTGTGAAACTTCTTAAATACTACCTCTATGTCAAAACCCCTTTAACATCACTAAAAATTACCTTTTTCTTATATGTAAATAGAAGAGTTGATAAGTGAATTAAAAATGTCAATTTTCACCACTGGGCACCTATCTTGATAGTTGATGAAATTATTTGCAATTAAATGATTGAGGGTAGATGAGTTAATAGAAATTCTTAGTTTTTAAGACATGATTCACACAAATTTATTGCAGAAAATGATATAATTCACACAACGAACAAGGATGATTCAACAATTTCTACAAGTATTTGTAAAAGTGAAATGATAATGTTTCCAGTAGTTTAGTTTTCTCCCATTTTTTAAATCTTTCATTTAGCTTCAGTTAAGTCAAGTGGCTTAATTTTCTTAAGGTTTATGTAATGTGTTATCCAATCAAGAATTTTTTTTTTTTTTACATAGGTAGTTTAATGTGTTATCAATTATCACCGTCCAACTATGTGAGTTTGGATACTAGAAAAAAAAACCTATTAAATGGTGGGTTGCACATGAATCAAGATTTTAATATGTTATAAAGACTTCAACAATAATGTATAGACTACTAATATTATTTATAAATAAGTTTTGAAAAGTATAAGTTGATTCTCATTATCAAACAAACAATCATATATAAATGAAATGAGTCATTATTTATTTTCAAGTCATTTATACATATATCTACAATGATTAATCTCAATAACTAGACATCTTAGTCATTATATATGAATAAATATTTGCTACTTCCATTTCTTATCTAAGTAATCACAACTTCAATTTTGTTTAATGACTTGCGAAGGTTTTAATATGATATATGGTTATAAAAGTTAATATTATATCAACTACATATAATCTCATCACGCGGCCGGGTTGTATCCTAATTAATTTGAACAAATGAAGTATTATTCTCCCTCATCTTTATGACATTTTAATAATTATAAAAAAACTATTTTGAAAAAGAAATCCACCACAATTTAATATTTATTTAAAATTTTTAAATAATACTTAAGCTTTTAAAAATATTAAATAACCATGCACACCCTTAACAAACTGAGGACCCATTATTTTGGCTCATACAAATTTGAACCAAAAATTGTTGGCCTATTAAAACATTTTTTTGGGATAATTTATAAAAAAAATTCTAATTATATTTTTCTGGTTTCCTAGCCTTGCTGAATTGTGACTGACTGTGTGTATGTAACATTGTTGATCTTTCTATATAGTCCATATATATAATATATACCACATATGTACTAGTATTGTTTTAATATCAAATCAATGATTTTGCTTTCCCCTACATGGTATATTTCTGTCCATATATGTTGCCGACTATCTCCTTATTGCAACTGCAGAAAAATAGCTCCCACTTTGTCACATGCAGTTGCTTCTTATCCAAATGCATGTCTCTGCAATCGCCACTCTCTCCCTCTCTAACACCGCCACCGCCACCGCCGCCGGCAACACCAAACCCCACCGCTTATTCTCCAATTCCGTGAGCCTCCCTCCATCCACCCCTCCCCCACGCCCTCTCCTTCTCTCCAATCCCTCCTCCTGCTTCCTCCAAACAACCCTCAACCCCAACCCTAACCCTAATTCCGCCCCCGACGACTCCCTCCGCCACCTCTCCCACCATGACGATTCCCACGACGCCCCCGTCACTGTTCCTTCCGCCTCCGCCGTCGCCGCCGCTATCCGCAAGGCTTCCACCTCACCCGTTGAGTTCACTCAGCGAGTCGAAAGTGGAAACAGAAGCGGACTCGTCCTCCCGAGCCCCGACTTCCACCGACTCTGCCTCCAGCAGCTCGACCTCTTCCGCAGGATCGTTCCCGAAGCGGTTCTCTCGGTTCGTCCCTATCTATTTTAAATTTGAACTTCGCTAAGCAACAAAGAAAGGATGTTACTTGATTCAATTTTGGAATTGAAGAATTTTGGTGTGTTTGTTTAGGTTTATGTTAGACCGTCTGGTAGTTATGTAATGGATCGGTTGGAGCTAAGGAGGGTTGCTCTGTACCCTGGAGACACAGATTCAGAGTCTGAGGCAGATGGCATTGTCATTCTTGTTGGTCATTTTAACATTCCTGCGGGCTTGCGTGTTGCAGAAGCTGCACTTTCCAATTTGCAGGTGTGTTTGGTTCATCGTCATGCTCGAGCTTACACTGTGCTTCTATTTCTGTTGTTAGGAACTTAAGATGGGTCTTAATCGATGTGTGTCTGAATAATTGTAGGTTAAGGCTCTTCCTGAATGTAATGCTGTGGTTCTTCCCATGGTGAAACACCCGTTTGTTGTTGGTTTCTTGGTTGCTGAGCTTCCGATGCTGGAGCCGGAAATGTGTGACAGACCCCAGAATAACTGCGTATCTGTTGGGGAAGCTTATTCTTTGCCTCCTTTATTGGATTTAGATAAGAAGTCGTGGGAGATTCAGACTCTTCGAGTAAAGGATGAGCCGGTTGGTACGTACAACTTCACTCCCGAGCAACGATTGAATGCTGTCAACATTTCGCAGTCTCTGGCTATGGCGTATGTAATGGATCAGGTTTGTGTAATTCAACTGGCTCTTTTTAAACATGATTGCAGCTTATGCTACTTTGTGGTAGTTTTTGCGCTGCTTGTACTTTGTGGGAGTTGCCTTTGAATTTGCACTTCTAAACATATGCTACTTGATATTGTGCCTTGAAAGTTATTGTATTCAATTTCAAAATCATTCATCTATAACTTTATTGAGAGACTGACTGTTGCAAGTTTAGCCTGCAATGCAAGTGCCTTTAATTGATTTCTGCATAGCTGTTTGTTGTATTATTCAATAACTCTGCATAAATCATTTTGCTCAGAAAGCAATGTTACTACAGCAATCTACATGGCAAAATAATGTCAGGATGAGTAATCTGGTTGAGCAGGTATGCATTATTATTGACTGTTATTTTATTTCTTTTTTATCTCTCTATGTTTAGCCTGTTTTAATTTTTCCTTCACTAAAATTCAAAACAGATCCGTGGTCCTCTTTCAAGCATTCAGACCTTAAGTAAAATCCTGTCTACCCAAACAAAGAGAAGTCAGGTTTGTAAGTTTACTAAATCATTGTTGATGAAGCATGATTTTACATACACTTAAAGTTCATATCTATGTTTGTAGGATATTATTAATGCCTTAAAATCAGTTCTATCCAAAAGCAACAAAATACTGTCTTAAAATCTGCAACTTTTGCAGATTTCGTCTGACATTGTTGAAGACATCTTGGTGCAAGGTGATCGACTGAGAGATGTCCTCGAACAACTCCAGGATGCTGTCTATTTGACAAAGGTACTTCTCTCTCTTGCACTTATGATCATGCATACTTGCATATAATTTTTATATACCAATAATCTGTTAATGCTGCTTGGAAGATCTTCAATCTTGATATTGTAGTGTCTCTTCCTCTATATGTTTGTAAAAAAGTACAGTATTTCCTCTGCTTTGTCTTGTTCTTTTTCTTGCCCTCAATTAGGGATCCAAATTCTGTGCTGAATTGTGGTCAAACCGTATATATCTGGGCTAAATGAAGTTTCTGCTGATCAATTTTTGGTCCAATTTGCAGGCTAATATAGTTCGCTACAATGAAGAGGCAATTAAGAAAATGAATGGTTCTACTCACATACTTGCTGAGTCAGCAAGATCTCAGTTGTTAGATAGCATTCCAAGGGATGGTTCTTCAAATAAAATAAATAAATCTACCAAGTCACTTTCTCTAAGTGCTGGCACCCATGATATAGAGATGCCCCTGCCACCTTTGGCTCTTGCTCCATTACAACATGGAATCAGGTAGGTTTCATTTGTTGATTAATGCAATAATGCATACGGCTCTTTTGATTATGTCTGATTTATCCTCCTATGTATTCCATTTTCTGTCAAATCGGAGATATCCACTTGAAACCTTACTAAACTCCAAAGTTGGCACTTGCCACAATATCCTATATATTTAATTTCTTTCATCATATTTTGCCGATCTTCTTTTTGGTTTTGTGATTTTGGTTTTCTTTTCACAAATGGATGATTTCTACATTTCTTTTGCTTATGCTTTTCTGTTAACGTCAGGAAGACCCTGCGATGTTTCTGAAGTATTGGCAGATTTGGTTGATGCCGTGAGACCTTTAGCCCAGAGTCAAAAACGTGTGGTGGAACTGAGTGAGTTTTCATCGCCTTTGCTAGCTGCTGTAGAAGAACCCGCTTTGCGCCAGGCTTTGAGCAATCTTATTGAGGGTGCTTTACTACGCACACATGTTGGGGGGAAAGTTGAAATTGTATCTACTGCTGCACCGGCAGGTGGTACCCTTGTACTTATTGATGATGATGGGCCTGACATGCACTATATGGTAACTTCAGCCTACTTCCACTCCTTCTTGTGCTCACTTTTCATTTTAACAAACTGTAATTCATGTGAAAGGTAGAAAGAATCATTTCCATGGGGAACTTAGGAACATTTAATGCCTTTGGCTGGGGCAAACACAGTATTTATGCCATTTTCCGAGGGACTTGGTGTTTAGTTTAAGGATATTAATATGAGAGAATGCTATAGCTGTCTCCACACACTGTTTGCATAATTCATAACAATATCTCAGATATCCGATGGAAATGTGGAGCTCTCCATTGAATTACCCTAATATTGTTGCTATTCAAACACTTCCTTCTGGTGGTGCACAGCACAAAGATAAGAATATGTAACCTCTTGCAAACTACTATAACTCTTCACCTCTAGCCCAACTCGTAGTGACACCTCTAGTCGACTGTAATTAATTGTTGGTTATGAACATTGTCTTTCTTGCAGACGCAGATGCACTCACTGACACCGTATGGACAAGAACTCTTGTCTGAAAATATGGTTGAAGACAATATGACATGGAACTTTGTTGCTGGGCTTACTGTTGCTCGTGAGATACTAGAGAGTTACGGATGTGTCGTGCGTGTTATATCGCCTCGGACCAAAGATGCTCCTCTTGGAGCTGGTGGAACTCGTGTAGAACTCTGGCTTCCCTCGGCAATTGCAAAATCTGATTTGAGCAGCCTCGCCCAAGAGGTATAGCGTGTATTCAAAACCTTCACCAAAGTTGAATAAATACATTAATATTCCCTAACAATTCCACTTGGCTATTCAGAAAGTGGAAAGGATAATATTATGAAAAAAAGGGGTGGTAAATATTAGCAGTTATTAAGTTATTGCAAAAGATGTGTACTTGGTCCTGTACATAGAGCTCGTAAAGATATTTTTGGTACATAGTTCAGTTTGTGATTCTACTGTTAGTGTCATATAAACTTTGTATTATAATACAGGAAAACTCCTCTTGAGGTTTATGAAAACTCCTCTTGTGATTCTACTGTTAGTTTTAGAAATGACGGTAAATTATACTTATCCACGTATTTTGACCCAAGTTAAGAAAACTGGAATTGACATCAACCTGGAAGCGACGGAGGTTTGATTGGGTCTAATAAATATATATATATATATATATATATATATATATATTATTTATAAGTATATATATTTAGGTTCTTTCTTAATATCTAACCTTTTAGTAAGGTATTGATATTTCTTGAATTTGAATGGTTGTGATTTAATTATAAATTTAAAATAATAGACAATTTTAGTTAGTGAGACATTTGAAATTTAAGTTTATAGGGGTATTAGAGTATATTTTCTTTAAAAAAAATTACAGTTTTTTTTTTTTAAAAAATGGTGAACTGGCTCGATTTTGATTAGTCTAGTCTGACTCACTGATCTTGATCGGTTTTGGTTGATTTCTGTTGATTTTCTTGCAAAGCGATTTTATAGTAAAAATTGAATCGGATAGGAGTTTAGTTCTTGTTTTAACCAGTGCAGTCTTAAAAAGATGATTTTGACTCATGAGACAGGGATTATATGTTTTTTTCTTAAATATATATTTACTTTGATGAGATTAAATTTTGAAGTGTTTAGTTTTTTTGAATTAAATAAAAAGGGAGAAAAGTGTAATTTTGTAGCCTAATTTGCCAAGGTTTGTAAAATCCTTTCATGCCAAAGGATGGAAAGGAAAAGTTTGGAATAGATTGAAGAATATTAGGGATATTATGAATATTGTAGACTAGAGAGACGAGGATGACAAGTGTCGAGTAAAAATGAATATTATTAGAGATATTTTATACAATGAATGAACAATGATAAATGTTATTAGAGAAAGTTCTAATATTTATGTGCATGGATGATAAAAATATCCATGGATATTATCTGCGATGGGTGTGAGTATATCTACAATTTTTGTACCCACAGAGACAGATATTTATATTCGTTTATTAATGAGTATAAATACGAGGATTGAGATATTCAGTACTTTACTCATGAATATCTACTAATTACTTATTAATATATAAAATTATGTAAATATTTTTACCTATATAAATATAAATATAAAAAACCCTAATTCATTTTTATTTACAACGTTATTGAATTTCTATTATGTATTTTGTTAATTTAAATTGTGATTTTTAGTTAGTAATATTGTAACGTATTATATTTTATTGTGATTTTTGGCAAATTTCATGAATATTCGAGGATATTCACAGAGATTTAAATCTCCGCGACTGCGGGTAATGGATATCTATAATGGATATGGGTACAAATATGGATAGCAAAATATTAAATAGGTATAAGTAGTGGAGACTCATAGACACTCATTGCCATCCCTACTTTTATGTTTCTATAAAGATAACTCCTTGTAATGAGTGAAATAAGAAAGAAAATACTTAATTTGTACTAGTTTTAGTGTTAGGAGTAGTTTAGCTTAATTTTTGTCATAGTATGATGAGTATTAGGAGAATATATTTTATACAAAAAATTTATTAGAAAAAAATTTAAATAACTTCCTTGGATTTATTTTATACATAAACTAGAGGCTATGATTGGAATAAAGTTAAGTTTGAAAATGGATAGCAATATAAAAAAAAAAGAGTCGTGATTATTGCACATCATGTGCACACTATTGCAATAACTACCCACGTTTCCTGTAGAATGGTCTCTCACCTTTCATATTTCGCGCTCTCTATCACGACTTTTCTCTTTCAAGAGCTCTTGCAACCTAATTATTTCTTCATCTTTTCTCCTTCAAGAGCTCACGAAAAGGTTGTGTCTGTTTATTTAAATTAGTTGTGTCTTAAATAACAAAAATGTTAGGTCTTTTACTTTGGTAAGGTTGTGAGAGCAAGCGTACCGGGAGCCTATGCTACCGCAAGACATAACCATTACTTTAAGCAAGGCGAGATACTTTCGGCTTCCATAGCCTACTTTTTCGAGCCACAGCTTACTCATAATGACTACTTCTTACAATAGATAGGACCGGGAGCAAGGATCTTGATCCGGCATGGTTCTGATGTACAGGTTCCTCTATGAGAGGCAAGTACAGAGCATACTTCAAGCCATGGATACTCACTTGCCTTCTCTTATTTAGATACTAAGAAAGCATGGGTCGATATAAGAAATCAAGTTTTCAGGAAGAGGAGAGAGATTTAGAAAGCCATAGGTTTACAAAACAGAGGATATCATTTCCTTCTGAATTTTCGATATCTTACAACATACTGGAAGTCCTATTTTATAGAGGACTCCTTGAACAACAAGACAAAACAAAGAGATAAGCGAGAATCCGAACTTTAATCCTGCGTCATACACGTATCCGATAAGGATAAGGTTGCAGGATAAGGGCAGTCTCATTTTACAGACTCGATGTGATATTTCACAATTATTAAAGCTACTTTACTTTTTATACAGACTCCCCTTTATTAAAGTTGCTATAGTTATTTGTCCTCTTCCCATACTTCATTCTCGAAGCTCGTCGGTGGACTGACTGATCGTGACAGGTTGTCGATAAGACTGTCCTCCCAGTCTTCCCGCTTTTGACTTTTCCTGGCAAGTTCCTTTTCCATCCATTGGTTCATCCATTGGTCCATGTCCATCCACTGTGTTGCAGGGTCTTGTGAGTCTTGTAGCTCCTCAGAGTGCTCGGGTGGAGGCTCTGTATGCTTGGGCTTCTTTCCTTTTTCCTTGGGCCTTAGGCCTCTGACTTTCCTAGGCCATTGTCGTGTGGCCTGATATGGCACTCCCTGGCTTGTGAAGGGTAAGAATTTTTCTATGTCCCTTGTGAGTGACTCTGTTGATGGACCTGGGCTGGTTGGCACGGTTTCTTCTGCTTGACTTGGGTCCGATGGGCCTTCTACTGGCTGACAGCTGTAGAAGCCTCCTTCTCCCAAGGGATCCCATTCAGGGAGACAAATGATGTCTAAGGGCTTCAGCTTTCCACAGGTAGAATTCACAGGAGGATTTTTGATGCTGAATCCATTCAACTGGTGCAGGTGGGTAATAAAGTCTTCCTTGTAGAATGGAGGTGTGGCGTCTTTTATGAACAGGCTATAAAAATATGTTCCACAGTTGTTCACCTGGTTATAGGTCCATAGCATTTTGGTTTGTGGATGCTGGAAGTACGGTCGATGCAGGACAAATAGAGAGACCAATTCATTGGTCTAGCTTTCATCCATCTTCCATACATTAATCCGACCCAGCTCCTGTTCAATGTCCTTCTGCCATTGCGAAATAGGTTGGTACCATTCAAGAGTATTCCACAGTAAACTCCCTTTGTTGCTTTCATCTTCTAGGAAGAGCTTCATGGTGAAGGTGGGAAACATGATAGGATAGGTGTAAACCATGGTGACACACCATAAAAACCATCTATCAGCTTCAAGAAAAGGCTTTCCCATCATGATGGAAAAAATGTTGAGATAGGGTGCCTCAGGATTAAACCAGTGTTGACCTGGTTGGATATTGCTTTCTTTGAGGGATATGGCAAGGTACCGGAACATCTGGGTGATGGCAAATTCCTTCAGGTAGGTTGGAGTGAGTGGCAGATTTGTTTTCAACTCAGGAGGGAAGGTGGAATTTGCTATGTTGAGGTTGGTTTTGGAAACAGGCAGATTAGAGCTGGAAGCTCCAGTGTTCATTAGGATGAAAGGGTAAGAATGAGAGGAGGAGTGTATGGTGAGCTGTCTGGCTGGTCTAGATAGGAAATCTGGGATAAGGTTTCTGGTTCCCTTAATATGTTTCACAGTGAAATCATATCTTGAAAACCATTCTTTCAATCTGAGGATTTGAGGATTTGGCGGCACCCGGTTTTTGAATTCCAAAATCCTAGGAAACGAGGAGTTGTCAAGTTGGACTTCAAACTGATGTCCACGTAAGTAAAAATCAAATTTTTGGATTCCATATTTGACTGCTAGGGTTTCCTTGAAAGTGGTGTGGTAATGAAGTTCTGCAGGTTTGAATTGGCCACTGGCATGGCCACAGTAGAATCGCTGCTTTTCAACTTCTTCCAACAGAACAGCTCCCTAGTAATAGTCACTGGCATCAGTCTGGAGGATTCTTTTCCCTTCTCCGGGAATCTTCAGAGCTGAGGGATTCTGTGCAGCTTGCTTCAAGGTTTTGACGGCTTCTGTTTGTTCTTTTCCCCAGGGTGGAGGATTCTTTTTGAGCAGCTTGGACAATTTTGAGGTGTACTTTGACACATGGGGGATGAAATCCCTGATATAATTAATGATACCAAGGAACTGTTGAATCTGCTTTACGGTCATCCCTTCATCTGGAAATTTGGGAAGTTCCTCTGCTATGTGAGGTTGAGGCACGTACTGCCCATGGAAAAAATGCATCCCTAGAAAGTCTACTTCTTTGGTGCTGATCTGGGACTTCTTGGCGGAGAGCATCACTCCATGGTGGTTGCAGATGTGGTAGAATTGGTCTAAGAGATGATGGTGGCTCTCTTCATCAAGAGAGAAGAGCAAGATGTCATCAATATAGATCAATGCACTTTGAAGGAGTGGTTCAAAGATTTGGGTCATGGCCTTTTGAAACAGGGAAGGAGCCACTTTGAGTCTAAAAGGCAGGACAGTCCATTGGTAATGGGCGTTAGGAATGCAAAAAGCTGTTTTGGGCCTTTCTTCGGGCTTCAGACCCAGTTGCCAAAATCCTGACTTGAGGTCGAATTTGGAAAAGATATAGGCGTTCTTCATACAGGGAGTATATTTTTGGGAGAGGAAATTTGTCATATTTTAAAAACTAATTGAGTGGCCTGTAGTCAATGACAAGCCGCTTCTTTCCTCGGACCTGTTCTGACCTTTTGTTAACATAAAAGGCTTGACACGCCCAATCTGATTTGGTTGGCTCAATGAGACCTTGTTTCAGGAGTTGTTGGCATTCTTCAAATGCTGCTTTCCTATCCGAAGGAGACATCCCTGGATGGGTTGCCTTGGTAGGGTTGATGTCCTCATTCATCTTGAGAGGTAGCTCCACGAAGAACTTTTCATTTTTTCACAAGGGATGCGGATGCCGGAACAGATCATGGCTGTCGGCACACAGCTGCAAGAGCTTTTCTTTTATTTCTTCGTACTCCGGAGGGGCTTCTGCCAAGGAAAAGAGTGTGGCCACCGGAGTGAAAGGCTTGTAGTTTCTTCGGAACTTCAGACCATGAGGGAAGATCTGAATTCTTTGGTTCTGGACGAGAACATCCATTCCGATCAGCAAATCCTTTCCTGGAAGGTCGGTGCCAATAACTTTTGACCAAAGGATGCAGTCAGGGAAGAGTTTAATTCCAATCCGATTTTTTGTGACCAGATTGGTCTTAAACCTTTTCCCGCTAGCACCTATCAGGGTGTGAGGTTTCTGCTCCCATGCTTCAGATGGTAAGACTGCTGGATTCATTAATGTTTTCATGGCTCCGGTGTCCACAAAGGCGATGGCCTTTATAGGCTTGTGATACTTGGAAGGCAAAATATCAATTTCCACATTTGGAAGTGGAGGTGCCTCAGCAGTCTTGTTTATCTCCATTTCTCCCTTTTGTCGCTGTACCTGCAAAACAGGAAAATTGTTATCTTCTTCCTCGGAGGTTTCTGACTCCTCACTTGTTTCTGAGTTGGAATAATCAATGCCAAACACAGTATGGGCATCTGCTTCTTCTTGCTCATCGTACCAGGATTCTACATCCCCACCGTCCTCAAGATCAAGGGTTTCGACCAAGCGAACAGCCTTTTCCCTTTTGTTAGGACATTGTTTTGAAAAATGGCCTTGTTTTCCACAGATAAAACATCTCCGGACGTTCTTTCCTCTGAAGGGCTTCTTCTTGAAAAACTTTACCTTTTTCATTTTCTTGGTGAAGGCTTTGTTTTTCTTCTTTTTGAGGAAAGGCTTGGTTTTGCAGTCACATCTTTTATCTTTGCATTTGATCTCCAGGTAATTCTTTGTGCAGCTCTTGGAAAACTTCTTTCTGTTTAGGAGAAGATTTTCAAACAACTTTCTTTGGCCACAGACTTTGTCCAAAGCTGATCCGCAGGTTTGCTGGATTTCTCCTAGTGACATTTGGGTGATGTCCTTCTGGAGGGCTGCCACCATGCGGTGTATTTCTTCTTGGAGTTCTTCGGGCAAGGAACTAACATATGTACTTTTCAGACTAGGATCATTGTAACCATTAAGTAGATAGAATCTTTGGGCCATTCTTTTATAATGGCGTTCAATGTCCTGTCTCTTGAGGGAACAGCACTTCATTTCAAAGTATTCTCTTCTAAGCTCCTTGGCTGTGAGAGTGCTGTCTCCAATAAACTCTTGGTGGAGCACCGCAATTACTTCATCTATGGAGAGCCTATGAAAATGGTCTTGCTTTACTGCTCCAAGACTTTGGTACCACTCTTTTAGGACTCCTGTCATGCGGGCACAAAATTCTTCAATGACTTTGTATCTGTCTGCATCTGCGTGCACTAGCTTGGCATCCATCCATGCTCTGAAATCTAGGAGCCTCTTTTTCCATTGTGACGGAGGAATGTCATCAATGGTGAACAATGATGCTCCTGAAGGAGGAGGAGTAATGGCCTCCTGTGGGTTCAAGGTCGCTGCCTTGTGATCCTCAGTGTTAATGGATGTCGTCATCAGAATTTGAGAGATATCTGCATACTCATCTCCACTATCTGTCTCTGATTGATCTGTTATGGTAGAGACCATCATAGCTTCAGTCTCTGGAGGAGACGTGCTGGATGATTCTGTCATTGGCTTTTTTGAGAATGGCTCTGCCTTCTTCGTGGCCTCATCTGATGTTTAGGCCACTTCTTTTCTTTTCTGAGGCCCCATCTCTCCAAAGAAGGTGGTTTTCTGAGGTCTGATATGAGGAGGTAAAAGTGGCGGAGGTTCATAGGCTGGAGGAGGCTTTTGTCCAGGAAAAAGGAAAGGCTTTGGTGGAGGTGTGAAGTATGGGTCATACTCTTCAGTCTTTTTTGGTTGGAGGTTTTTAACATGCCTTTGTAGTTCATCAAACTGGCGATGGAGTTGTGTTAACTCTCTTTCTTTTTGGTCGAAGACCTTGTCATAGATGTTCTTGCTAGGAAGTTGTCTTACTTCAACTTCTAGGACTTCAATCCTAGCCTTAGTTTCTTTGTAGTACTTTTGCATCTTTTCAGACAGTACTTCTAGCTTCTTGTCAATGGATTCGGCCATAGTTTCGACACGATCGTCAATCTTCCTGAGAAGCTTGTTTTGAGCAAGAGAATTTTCAGTCTGCTAGTTTAGCACGTCTTCAGCTTGAGAGACAGCCTTGAGTTTTCCATCAACCGGGACCTCTGTCTGTTGGACAAAAGGTTTGGTTTGAATTTTAGTGACAGGGTTCGTTTTCTTCTCAAGAGAGGGAAATTGGTCATCATAGGATGAGGATGAGGTGGCAAACATCATGCATGGTATCTCTGAGGACGGAGTTGGCCTGACAGGCTTTCCTTTGAATGAATTACTACATGATGTGGTGGGTGGCCATGTAATTAGGTCTGGATCCTTTGGAGGAGGTGAGTACTTTTCCTTCTTGAGTACCTTTAGTCCTTCATGATACAAGGGCAAAGGCTCCTCCTTTTTCCAGATGCCAACCCAAGGGCCCTGTTCAGGCTTTGGTCTCTTGAAAGGAGTCATGGGTTTGCATGACTTCCTGGCCCTTCTCTGTCTTCTAGAGATTCTCCAGCCAGGTTCTTCCTCATCATCGCTGTCTTCCTCATAGCAGCTGTAGTCTGAATCACACATTTTCGGATCTACGTCTCACATGAAATGGCCATTCATCTTATCTGAGTAGATGAGGTGTCCATCTGCTTCTACTGCCGCGACTGGTATGTCGGTCTCCGCTTCTCCTAGAGAGATCATCATGGTATGGAAGACGGAAGAGTCAGTCCCACTGGATGAAGACTCATCCTGGGGTCTGAAGATTGTCTTGACTGCTCCAGTTGCGGTTCTGCTGTAGCTGTAGTCTGTTGAGACAACAGGCTTAAAGTTCTGCTTATAGGTTTCATATCCAGTCACCCACTCCATGGGCATGAGTTTCTGCAACTCTTCTTTTGGTAACTGCTTTGGTACCTGGATGATCGAGGGTAGCTTTTCATCCATATCTGCTACGATCATCATGGTGTGGTCATGGTATTCTTTTGCCGTGGGCAAGTCAAAGCAATGATCCTGCAGACGGTATATCAGTTGATGAGCCAAGGTGGCTGACAGGGCCGGCATGTCCTGTTTTGCTCCAGTGATCTGGACTTGGACCTTAAACCTTCTGGGCAAGGTAGGATCCTTCAGTTGAACGTTAAAGTTCGGAAACATGGTTAACACCACGCTGCCTGCGTTCAAAGTGGTTATGACGGTTCCAATCACGGCATGCTCATACTCTACAAAAGTAGAGTCAAGCAAAGTAACTCGGGCCGTGACAGGGAGAGCTTTCCTTCCGTGGAGAGTGAGGACAAGTCGGACAGCGCCTAGATGGAGCGCAACATACCCTTCCTGTCTCCAGAGTTTGATGAGATCAGGGCTGATCTCCAGATCTATATACTGTTCTGCCGAGGTGGCGACCAAAGAACAGTGGTCCAACCGTGAGGTTTGGATGATTTCTTTGACGTCTAGCCGGGGAGTGGAGATAAGTTTTTTCCAAGACCAGATAAAGTTGGATTTTTGTCGACGGAAGACATTATAAGGGCTGAGGAGAGGCGGTAGGACCGATTCTATTTGAGCTCCGGGGGGAACATGGGAATATTCTATCAGATTATCGATTTTCGAGGCCAAAGTCTTTTTACAGGATTCTGGAATATCTAGAGAGAGCTTCGAGGTTAAAGATACAGGGGTAAGTTGCTGGGAGGTGTTTGGGGTTTCCATGGTGGAGAGAGACTCTTCCCTACTCACCATCATTCAAATATCTATCATGCGAAAAGGTTGTGTTTAAGTATAATAAAAGGTTGTGTCTATGTTTATTTAAATTGGTTATGTCTCAAATAACAAAAAGGTTGTGTTTGTTTTTACTAAAGGGTTTCTCCCCCTCTCTATATATATAAAGAATGGTTAGGTTGTTGTTTAATAAGATTAGGTCTTAGTTCACGAAAAGGTTGTGTCTGTTTAGTTAAACTGGTTGTGTGTCAAATAACAAAAATGTTAGGTCTTTTACTTTGATAAGGTTGTGTCTGATTTTACAAAAGGGTTTTATATATATATATATATATATAAAGTTAGGTCTAAGTTCACAAAAAAGTTGTTTATTTATGTCTATGTTTATTTAAATTGGTTATGTCTCAAATAACAAAAAGGTTGTGTTTGTTTTTACTAAAGGGTTTCTCCCCCTCTCTATATATATAAAGAATGGTTAGGTTGTTGTTTAATAAGATTAGGTCTTAGTTCACGAAAAGGTTGTGTCTGTTTAGTTAAACTGGTTGTGTGTCAAATAACAAAAATGTTAGGTCTTTTACTTTGATAAGGTTGTGTCTGATTTTACAAAAGGGTTTTNTATATATATATATATATATATATATATATATATAAAGAACGGTTAGGTCATGTTGTTAATAAAGTTAGGTCTGAGTTCATGAAAATGTTGCATCTAAGTATAATAAAATGTTGTGTCTGTTTATTTAAATTGGTGGTGTCTCAAACAACAAAAAAGTTAGGTTTTTTTACTTTGGTAAAGTTGTGTCTGTTTTCATCAAAGAATCGATGCAAGGTGCAGCTAATGAAGTTTCAAGTTGAAGGAATTAGAAAAGATGCTTCTAATTGTTTGGTTGATTTGATTCTAGTTACATTTCCTTCTTGGTTTTACACTAACTTTTCTTTGTCCACAGTTGAAATACATGTTCTAAGGTAGCAAGAATTATGTGTCTGTATATACACTCAAACTGATCATCCCTCACCAATAATCCCAACAAGAACAATGCCCATTTTCGAAATGGTGAAACCTATTGCGATCTCTAACCACGATTTTTCAGCTAGTGATTTTTGCCACGAGCTTGATCAACGCATGATAATCATCGCAAATCCTTAGATTTTTCACAACTCTCAATGTTGTGCATCGTTTGTAATAAATATAATTAAAAGAAAAATGAAAGAAAATACGTAAAAGAAAAAAAGAAAGAAACAGTTTCAGTTGTGAAAAGGAATGAGGGACTAGGAATAATTGTTTTTGTGCCACCTAAATTTGCGTTTGCAAAAGTAGCCTAAGTATGCAATAGGGGTGTATTAGTCAGGTGTGTAAGAATAATTTAAAAAAAAAAAAAGGAAGAGAGCAAAAGTAGTAAAGTTGTTAATAATTAAAAAAAAATTAAAAAAAAGTTTTCAAAAGAAAAAAAGCTAATACATAAAAACTATTTTTTAAAGAGTAATTTTAGAAACTTGAAAATTAAATACCAAAAATAGTTATTTGGGGATATTCCCTTTAAGTAAGGTAAAGATTCGTATGACTTTTATTATCAGTCAATTTTTTATCTTGACAAAAAGGGAAACTCAAACGCTATGATACGGAAAATATCTTTTCTATATAGACAATAACTAGTCTTAATTGTCTAGCTATATTAATGTCAATTAGAGTCAAGGCATTATATAGACAGTAACTAGCCTTTATTATCAATTAATGACAAGGCATTTATACAGGCAATAACTAGCCTTTATTTACAAATTGAACCCAACACTCTTTGTTTTTTGGTGCCAAAACCAACAATCTTTGTTATTATACCAATTCAAGTGGTTATAACTTTAAAACTACTAATTTTTTGATAAAATCATAACTTAAAATCACGATCTTATCCATGGCTAACTAGATTGAAATATTTTGGTACTATATTATTATTACACAGGAGAACACAATTTTCGTTATTTAAAAATAAATAAAGATAAAGATTTTTTACAAGAGAGTGCCACTCCGTAAAACTTTGATAAGATAATATAATTTACTCATCCATTGACCTCTAGTCAACTTTCAATTAATCTCACTTAAAAGGAAAATCAATAGAATATAAATTTAAACGCCGGTTTTTTCTGTATTTTCGGTATACAAGATAGGAGGCTTATAATTGAAGACACATAGGTTAGGAATTATAGCTGAGACGTCACCTAAAATTAATTTTCCACCAAAATTCCTGCATTGACAATTAGACGAAAACACCCACCTCATCACATCTTATCTAATCTTCTTACTATTTACTGCTACTCAATCAAAGGCATTCAGCATAAAAATACAACTTACTCCACAGTCATTCACATTTAAATTCAACCTCTATTTTGCTATTTTCTTATATTTTATAACTTTTATTTACCTATCACAACAACCAGAAGAAGAAGAAGAAGAAGGGTTGTGGCCCAGGACCAAAAACAACACAAAACGCCTGGGTCATTTTGAACTTGTGTGGTGGTGGTTCTATATATATTTATAAACCCCAAAGCTGAGAGAGTGAGAGAGACAGAAACAACATTGATTGTGGTTGATTTGTTTATTATTTTCTGTTTGCTGGTAAATTCCTCGTTTATTCGTTGTCCTTCCCGTTTTTTTTTGGTTCCTTCAACCCTCACATTACATTGTCAGCAATCACCTTCAACTGTTCCCTTTTCTTCTGATACTAAAAAAATGCTACGATTTTTTTTTTTTTTTTGCTGCCAGATCTTGCTTCGTGCTGTTAGGGCTATTTGATTTCATTCAAAGGTAAGTTTCGATTCGCTTTCTGTGGTTCTATACTTATTTTAACGGTTTCAGAAAGAAAAAAAAAATGAAGTTACAAACACTGCTTTGGATTTGATTTAAACTCTGTGATCCTTGTTTTGGTTCAAGATGCTGCAATCTCTGGTGTTTGATTTTGCTAGTTGCAAGCACGTTAAGCATTGGGGGTGTTTTTTGTGGCCGAAGATTCCAGAATGTTCCTTCTTTTGAGGGATTTTTCTCCAAGAAACAAGGATTGTAATCTATGATAATGATTGAATCTAAGATGGTTTTGCTGTTTGCTTTAGTCGCATTTGTTTTGTCTTTTCGAGGCTTCTGGGGATTTGGTTTTTTTTTTTTTTTTTAATATCTGAATGTTTTTATTTTGTCCCTAATCTTTGATTTTATTAGAATCACCCAATGGTCTTTCCTGAAATTCACGGAAAGTCAAAGTGCCACATGGTTATGGGATTTCAGATGGTTGCGTAACAATTATGGAATATGTTCATAGTATAAGTAGTCAAGTATAATAAGCTGAGTTGAAATTATGGGATTAGATGGAAAAGGAGGGAGATACAAAGCTGAATTTGGACTGGTATGACATGGAAAACCTTCATTACAGAAGCAGTAGCAAGACTGGCTTAAAACAAGGCTGAAAAGTTGCTGGACAGGGCTAAACAGCCCCGTTGAGTTCTGGAATTGATGGGAGGGTTGGGAAAGAACTTGTTCAAAGAGTCACAAGTAGGAGGGAAAATTGGTGTTTTCGATAGATGGTTGAAGTTGTGCACATCCAACGGGAAGGAAGAATCACATGATATAGACACTTAGAGTGGAGTAGAGTTCAGAAATTGTTGGGAACTCAGCAGCAGCATAGTAGGGGGTTACGTCATGGAGGGTGGTAGTGTACTGATGCCGTGTTTTAATTATAGGGTCAGATGGAAGGTAGGAAAAGAAAAGCTGACTAATTTATATTAGATTGATATAATGTAAGTTACCAACCACTAATACCAATTTATACTACTAATCTTGGTCATGTATTAGCATAATACCACCAGTTGAAGTCCAACCCAGTCAGACGGCTAATAATGCTTCCAATACACTAAGGGTCTTAATATTTTAACGGGCTATATTGTGGAGTATTGTAATCTGAAGTTTAATCTTTTTTCGCTCATACCATGGTGCATTTTGTCTTTTTGTTCTTTTGAACCATTATCTAGTTCCACTTATTAACATGTTTTGAACCTCTTTTTACCCTCAGCAGGGCCCATTTTCTTTTGACAAGCATCTTTGTTTCTTGTACAAGGGTTTGTGCCACTTGATAGATGGTGAAAAATAGCTCCTGGGTATAGTTTTACAAGCATACAGTAAGAAAAGCTTGGATATAATGGGAATCGGGAGTCGCAGGTCTAATCTTTGTAGACAACTAACTTTGTTATTCTGTTTGTTTACAAGAAACTTTGTATGTTAGCTAATGTCCCATGATGTTTGCATGGCTGCAGCTCTGCTAATAGAAAACCAAGTGAAAGCATGAGGCTTATTGTGACGACCTTTATTGGAACAATTGTCGGTTTCTTTATAGGAGTCTCATTTCCAGGGTTGTCTTCGAAGGTGCAGACTGAGCATCTTCTTACTCTTTTGACCACACATTACGTTCGAGTGAATTTTTTTGATGATTTGATTTGTTGGACTTAATGATGGAACTCTAACATTACTTAACAATTTGCAGGTGAATCTCCCATCCAGCTTGCTTCCCTCCATTGATGTTTCTTACATTGAAGATAGATATACAGATGGCAATGCACAGTCTTTTAGGAAGAACAATAACAATGTCTCATCAATTTTAAATGATACCTTGAAGGTGCACATCTCATCTCTTCAGCTTTGTGAAAACTGTTAGAAGTTGCCAGGCTTTTGTATAGTTGAATTATGTAGATGGAAGAGGGCCCATAAACTCATCAAAGATTCATGGACCTTTTTAGTTGAGGTTTGATACAAAACAGTTTGGTTAAGTGGGCACGGGGAATTAAGTGATCCTTGTCAATTACAGTTACTTTATGAATTAAATCCTTATGGTTTTGAGAATTGTGCTTTAAAGAGTTGTAGATTAAGTAGTGGGAAATGTTGTGCTTGAGTTACTCATTTCTGCTATTACTATGCTCTGAAAAAGAGAGAACATGTAAAATTCGCAGGCTTTCCTTCAACTTAGATATTCTCTTTTTAATGGCTTTTGAGTATGGTTCTGTATTGTTACAGTCTGAAACTGCTGCATATTTTACAGATTTGGGTTCCATCAAATCCAAGAGGTGCAGAGAGGTTACCTCCAGAAATTATTGAAGCTGAGTCGGACTTTTATTTGCGTAGGTTGTGGGGTCTTCCCAGTGAGGTGTGTACCCCAAAACAGTTGATGTGCTCAAAATTAAGATTGTTTTCCTTTCTTTGTTCTCTATTTTTTGGGTGTTGTTGGGTGATGAAACAGTATAAACTTGTCCTTTTGCATTCATAGAAATAGTGGACCTAAATACAGATTAACTCCTGTTATTATTTTACGAAAGCATGTAAGGAAGTTGGATTTTGACCGGATTGTTTGCTTGCTTCTATGAAGGAAACTTGCTATGAAACACCAAATTCAAGATTTAATTGATTTGGGGGTTGAATATTGACATCAATAACTTATGTGCCTTGCCTCGGGCATTTCTCTTATGGCTTTATTTTCTGCATCTATTAAGCTAATCGTTTCTTGGAGTGCTGAGGCCTCTGTATTTATTTATGGCCTCTGTATTTATTTATATACTTTTTATGGTGGTAAATTATACAGAGCATTTGATTAAGTTGCAAATTGCAGGATTTAACCTCTAAGCCAAAGTACCTGGTGACCTTCACTGTTGGTTATGATCAGACAAGGAATATTGATGCAGCTGTGAAAAAGGTCATCTTTTTGTTTCTTTTTCTCTCGTTGCATAGGCTTGCATATGTGTCTTTTAAACTAGATCTGTTACTTGGAACAGTTTTCAGATGAGTTCACGATACTTCTATTTCACTATGATGGCCGAACAACCGAATGGGATGAGTTTGAGTGGTCAAAGAAGGCTATTCATGTTAGTGTTAGGAAACAAACCAAATGGTTAGAATCCATTACTCAAGTTTTGGAAGACTTGTGTTTCGATTAATATTGTTTACCTCCCTAAATCCTGAAGTGTTCTCCTATTTCAAGTATGTTATGATATTAAGCACATTTTTGTTTTCCCTCCTAGGTGGTATGCCAAGCGGTTTCTGCATCCTGACATTGTGGCACCATATGACTATATTTTTATATGGGATGAAGACCTAGGCGTTGAACATTTTAATGCAGAGGAGTGAGTATTTGATATGACACACAGTGTGAGAGTTTTATTTTGATAGTGTCGGTGTTAAGTATCTTTCAATACCATCCAATCATGTGTTAATTTGTCGTTTAAAGAGGCTGACTTTTCAGATGCTCTGTCACCATCTAACTTTTTAAATGATGTGGTAACATATGTTGAGATACTTTTTTATGGATAGTAAATCAAAATTAGAACTGTGTGCGTGTATTATATGTTCACCGTAAGATTTAGCTTTTGGTTTTACTCATGAAGTTTGCTATGCTCCTCTAATTTTATTGCAGATACATAAAACTGGTGAGGAAGTATGGCTTGGAAATTTCACAGCCTGGTTTGGAACCTAATAAAGGGTTGACATGGCAAATGACAAAGAGAAGAGGTGATCGTGATGTTCACAAGTAAGAACAATGAGAATCCTGTGCCATTTCTTCTGGTGTTTGTTATGTGGAAGAATGCGACTTAATGGTTTATTTCTTTGATTTATACTAGAGAAACAGAGGAGAAACCAGGATGGTGCAATGATCCTCATCTGCCTCCGTGTGCAGCGTAAGTATCATTTGAAGTAGTGTTGTTGTATTATCTGCCCCCTACCGAGATGTATCCGATTGCTTTATGCACGTGCAGGTTTGTGGAGATCATGGCTCCAGTGTTTTCACGAGATGCATGGCGCTGCGTGTGGCATATGATTCAGGTTGAATGTGTACTCTGATTCTTTATTTTTCTTAATCAAAATATCCGTTGATTAGTTGTGTTTGTTAAGCACTTGGTGTCTTGCAATTAACATGAATTTACCACTCTGGATAATTCAGAATGACTTGGTCCATGGTTGGGGTCTTGATTTTGCTCTTAGGAAATGTGTTGAGGTGAGTTCATTCTCTCATTTACTTCAATTCATCCAATTGTATTTAGAAATATTACAATTACTTTAAATTAAGACCCTCACCATATGGTATAGCCTGCTCATGAGAAGATTGGAGTTGTCGATTCTCAATGGATTGTTCATCAAAGTGTTCCCTCACTAGGGAATCAGGTAATTTGCTTTCCATGATTATTCTTTTTAGGCTTCATGTCAATGATTCCACTCGAATTGCAGCTGATTAATACATATTTGTGCTTTGTAGGGAGAATCAAAAGACGGGAAAGCGCCGTGGCAAGGGGTATGTTATGCATGTTCTGTATATTACATATCTGGTTGCTTAACAATCTCTCTCGTTCCTATGACGTTTTGTTTGCGCCTTTTCTCTTCGCACTATTAACTTCACTCTAATTAATCAAGATGATGTGTTATAATGGATGAAAGTTGTATGTTGATGTTTGTGTTGGTGGCAGGTGAGGGAGAGGTGTAAAAAGGAGTGGACGATGTTCCAGAGTCGATTGACGAATGCAGAAAATGCATATTACAAGGCTGTGGGAATTGATATATTTAATTCAACTTCTCCTTAGGGGACAATGGCTAGAAGTTTATTTGTATACAGCCACGGCCACCATTGAGCTTCAATTTTAACGTTTTTTTTCCCTCTCCGTCTCTAGATAATCAATTTTAAAGCTAGTTACTTGCAATCACAATTTATATTGTAGTCCTATCCACGGACACAAATTCAATGTAGAAGACTTCTAGTGCTGAAAAGTGAAAAGTTACATGAGGGTAAATAATACTTATTGTTTAGTTCGTGTGTTTCACTGTAATGCTCTTTGCCGTAGTTGGAATTGGATGAGGAGATATTAACCCCAACAAAACAAGTCGAAATCATACCCGACAGAGACCCTTTTATCTATTTGGTGTGTGTAATACGTGAATCAAGCATGAGGGGCTATAAGGATCCTGACTCATTTTAAGTTCCAAGTAACATCAAATTTGTAGATCCTTTTTTCTAGTAGGTGCTTGGGGCCACTTACTGTTTGCTTCGCGTGATTTCAACCATTATTATAATTCAAATAGCTTCATCTTTATAATTAATGGGGAGGAGTCAACTGGGTTACTAAGATCATAACTTTTCTTTTCTTTAAAAGTGCTCTAGATTTGACCATATTAAGGAGACTGGGTATTGAATCAGACGTTGACACATATTAGGTTCACACGGCACCTAAAAAGTTGCTTTCATTGTGGGATTTCAACTAAGATATGATTTACTGTATCAACTCGGAATTAGAGGGATGAAATGTAGCCCACAAATTGCAAAGTGGCTTGTTAACTAATTTGTACAAATTCCCTGGGGTGCAAACGTTGATTTCAAATTAACTAAAAGAAAGTTGAAACTAGTTTTATATTATTGGTGGTGCAAACTTTTATTTCATTTTTTTTCCTTTTCTTTTTTTTATTGTCGTCTAGACACATTAGTTATCTCATTAAGATGCGCTTACCCACTAAATAACTTTTATATTAGCAATAAGAATTGAATTCACATCTTTTTAAGATATGACCATTACTTATCAATTACACCTACCATCTTTGGCACTTTAGTGTCATTTCCCCCACCCCCCTTAGCTTTCATTTTCTCCTAACAACATATATCAACAAGTAAAAAGGAAAATATTCCAATCGAGAAATAACTTTTCATAAAACTTGATTTTCCAGCAAGAATTTCCCCAGGTAACACAATAAAACATGCAACAAAAATAACTCAATTTTAGCATAAAATCACTTTGCATCTCTCTCAAGTCACACCATTAAAAATGAAAAAAGTCCACCTCTCTCTCAGAGAAAATCTATTGCGAATAAAAGGGGAGACACATGTTCTTTTTATTTATTTTTGCCTTCTTCTTTCCCTTCAATTCCAAGCTTCCTAATGCATATCTTGTATCAGAAAGAAAGTGTCACGGTCACATGGTAGTTCAATTGTAGAGCGGAGGGCTATCACGTGGTTAGCGTTGCGTATCATGTTTTTTTTTTTTTTTTTTTGTCAAAGAGACACCACTTAAGTTTCTTGCGGCGGTTATTGGGGTTGGGGGAGATCCACATGCGTTTCTTAGTCATACTTCATTTGTTTCAACTCAACTATGGCTGCTTTCTTCATTTGCTACTACTGCTTGGATCATACTTAAAGTGAAAAAATTCAAGTCTTCTTGCTCCCTTAACTTTCAGTTTATAACATTGGAAAATTCTGAAGACAAATTTGTTGCTATTCCACTTTGGTTGCGGAAGGAACACCTTCTTGATTGAAGTACAAAAACTAAGCTGAACAGTGAGTCCAAAGCCTCTCTTTTGCTCATATCCTGTTGTATTTTTTTTATTTTATTTTTTTGTTTTTATACATTTATTATATGGTTCCATTATTATTAACGCAACTTGTTCTGTCTTCTTTGTACCTTCTGCAGAGCTAGCATTCTTTGACCAAGCATCTATATTTTCTTATATGGAAGCAATCTTCATCAAAGCTTGTGTATAATGGGGATCGTTACCCGCAGGTCTAATAATCTTTGTTAATAGATGACTTTGTTATTCTGTTTGCCCTCAAAGAAAGTGACAATTTGCATTTTGTTTGCTGCAGTTTTGCTAATAGAAAATCAGTTGGAAGTATGAGGATTGTTGTGCTCTTCTTTGTTGGACTTGCTTTGGGCATAATTTTAGGAATATCATTGCCAACATTGTCAATAGCAAAGGTGCTTAACTTTTTAGTATCTTCTTCCTCTTAATAGGAGTACCTTATTATGCTTAAGTGATAGATGATTTGATGTTGTTGGACTATTGTTGCTTAACAATTTTGCAGCTGAATCTCCCATCCGTTCTGCTTCCCTCCATAGAACTCTCTTGCATTCAGGAAAAAATATCTTCACAAGATCAGTTACTAAATAATACAACTAAGGTGTGCGTTTTTTTTCTGTTATACTTTAAAGCATGGTTTTGTATGTATTATATAGTACTGGGAATCTGCTTGTTCGTTCTGCGTTCGTGTTTCCTGTTTTCATTTCCAGGTTTCATTATTTTCTTCGTAGAATCTTGAAAAATATAAAACAGTCTGAAAACTGAAAACAGAAATGCAAACCAAGAAGACTCTTAGTTAGTTAAAGCCTGCATGATGGTCAAACAATTATTCCTTGTTTTCATGATATTCTGCAGATTTGGGTTCCAACAAATCCAAGAGGTGCAGAAAGTTTACCTGCGGGGATCGTTAAAGCAGAATCGGACTTTTATTTGCGCAGATTGTGGGGAATTCCCAGTGAGGTGTGCATCCTAAAACAGTTCATGTGTTAAATGCAGCAAAACACTCCAAACGTTATGAATTATGCTACTTAATACATGTTAAGGATTACATTTGTTTGACAAGATTGAAACAATGTGAGGAAGAGTAATAGTCTTAGTAAACTTACCTCCCACATGTGCATTTTTTCCTTGTAGCCTTATCTTTTGCCTTTTTGTATTTGGCTTATCTTAAATTTGATTAAATTGCAACTTGCAGGACTTTACCTCTAAGCCACCAAAATACCTTGTCACCTTCACTGTTGGGTATGGGCAGAAACAGAACATCGATGCAGCTGTTAAAAAGGTTCTCCCTTAGTTTCTTTCTCTCAGTCTCTCACTGCTTCATAGGCTTTTGTGTGTCTTTTTATTGTTTCCTGAACAGTTTTCAGAGAACTTCACAATCCTTCTATTCCATTATGATGGCCGAACAACCGAATGGGACGAGTTTGAGTGGTCAAAACGGGCAATTCATGTGAGTGTTCACAAACAAACCAAATGGTAGGAAAATCCTCTGCCTCCTCATAAGTTTTTGTATTGGATGATGAAATTTGCAGTTTCACTGTCACATTTGCCGTTGAACATTGTTGACCAAAGTAAAAAAGTGGTTTGTTATTTCCCTTCCTAGGTGGTATGCCAAGCGATTTCTACATCCAGACATTGTGGCACCATATGACTATATTTTCATATGGGATGAAGACCTTGGGGTTGAGCATTTTGATGCAGAGGAGTGAGTATTAGACGTGATATATCTCTAGTTTCAAGTTTAGTTTTCTTTAATTGTGATGCACGTAATCATGTTTTTACACACTAACAAAAGTTGATGACTTTTGAGCTCATTGCTGCGAGTGTTTATTTTTGTTGATGTGGCAAAATATTATTGTAGGTCTGTATTAAAAGAATGTTTACATTGACAACGCATCACGATTAAACTGTGTTATCAGGGAAGTTTTATATGGCCCTCTAATTATTCCAATTGCAGATACATAAAACTGGTGAAGAAGCATAGGTTGGAGATTTCACAGCCTGGTTTGGAACCTAGTAATAATGTGGTGATTTGGAATATGACAAAGAGAAGAGAAGGTTATGAAGTTCACAAGTAAGAGTGATGGAAACCCTGCACCAGTTCTGTCTTGTGCTGCATTTTATGGCAAAATGTAAAAGCATGTGTGTAACTTAACTGTTTCTTTTCTTTGATTTCTATCAGAAATGCATATGAGAAAAGGTGTAACTACCCTCTTCTGCCCCCTTGTGCAGCGTGAGTAACATTTTGAAGCATTATTGTTGTGTTATTATATATATCTGCTCCTTCCATGCTATATCTTACTGTGTCATGCTTTCCATGCATATATGCAGGTTTGTTGAGATCATGGCTCCAGTGTTTTCGCGAAATGCATGGCGCTGTGTGTGGCATATGATTCAGGTTCAATTGTTACCCATATAATTTATGATTAGTTGTTGCTGTCTTCTAATAATTTATGATTGTAAAACACTTGGTATTGCAGAATGAATTTGTACATGGCTGGGGTCTTGATTTTGCTTTTAGAAAATGTGTTGAGGTGAGTCTATTGCCATAATTGCTTCACTATATAGTTATTTGGGTTTGGCTGTGGCAGAGGCACTAGGAAGAAACATTGTAATTGTGATATGCTTTGAAACATGAAACTGATTTTTTTTCTCTCTATGATATTATAGCCTGGCCATGAGAAGATTGGAGTTGTTGATGCTGAGTGGATTGTTCACCAAGGCGTTCCCTCACTAGGGAATCAGGTAATTTTGTTTTCCATGAATTTTTCCTGTTACACTTAATAATTTTCATTCAATGGAGTAGCACAATATAATACTAATTTGTTTTGCTGTGTGCTTGGCAGGGAGAAGCACAAACCGGGAAAACGGCATGGCGGGCGGTATGTTATGTATCTTTCATAATACTTGGGCTAAATTATATTGACATCTCCTTAGATTAAACGATATTACACACGTTATTAATCAATATGCAAAAATAAACATGAACATTCCCCGAGATCTCGGTTACATTACACACAACAACTTCATACTTTGTGGAATGAGCCACCAAGCACTCCTATATACGCATGACAAAATTTGATATGTATCGGGTCTAGTATCATCTGACCTCAGGCAAGGTCGTGTGATTTACCCTAACACCTAGCTGTTTAGGGTCCTCTCGCTCTCTACTATATGCTATGTTCCTTCTTTCGGACTTTGATTTTGCAATGCATGCATTCATGTTTCAATGGTGTTGTTGGTGGCAGGTGAGGGAGAGGTGTGGCATGGAGTGGAGGATGTTCCAGGGTCGGTTGACAAATGCAGAAAGGGCATATTACAAGTCTAAGGGAATTGACTATACTAATTTACTTGTTCACAATTAGCTATGGAACAATAACGAAATCTTTCACCTGATTTTCTTTCTATATGCACAACATTTGTTTCAGTATACAATTGAAAGTTTTGAGATAACAACAATTCAGAGCCTTAGATTAGGGACTTAACAAAATTTCAATGCAAAAGAAGAATTAACCTTTGATGTAGTCTGTGGACAACAATTTCATTAAACCTCCAATCAAAACAAGATGAAATAATAGGCTTACACACAAAATTCTACTTCTGTTTTTGGATGGGCACATTTTAAGTAGAGGTTAGTAAATAAATTAATCTGGTCAACCCCACCTCGGTCTGCCACCGATGGAATATAAACAGATCAAATTAGGTTAACTTCCATTTTAAATGGGTTACTTAAATATTATTAAATCAGGCTCTGTCTGTATAATAAGCATTAAGCAGAACAACTTTTTAGTCAATGAGATGTACCTTAAAAAGCCACCTTTCTTAATCAATGTTTAGCTATCTTTACATTTAAGTTATCATGGTCTATACAGATCAGGCGAAATTTTTAGCTAGATTACCTTTCCACTGGGGTCGCTGACTGATCATACCTTGATTTATTTATTTTTTAAGATTTCTTCCATTATTGTACAATTAAAATACTTAATGTTCGGTGACAAGTGAACCAGATTCCTTCAATTTCTCTTGCCTTCAATCGTACTCCGTCTTGCAGCATAATTAAGGAGATAGATTTTCAAATAGCAAGTTGGCACCCATGTAGTTCACAATCTAGTTAACATTTCTCTTTCGATAAAGATTTTGCGTAAAACGGAACTCAACCTTAAGACATAAAGTTGTAAGGTTCAACTATAGTTATTTTAGTACCTGCAGAACAACTAAGCCATCTTTATAACAATTATTGGAATGATATATTCAATATCACTCTGAAAACTAACAGATGATCATTCATAGCAACCAATTATATATCCTTGGAATTTGTATCGAGGGGGTATTTTGGATCTTGGAGCTTCGTGGGTGCTTCGGAGTGTTGGGGCGGGTACTTGCAAGGACTCCGATACTTAAGTTAATGGAGGTTTGAGATGATCGCAAAATATGGGGTGTTGAGTCTGGGAGATACCTAGTGTGTTGGTCGGGTTTAAGTACCTGAGTGGCACCCGTGATTCTCTCCGTTCCGAGGATTCCTCCATCATGGTGTCTTCGGCGATCACGGCGCATCTTCTGTTGGGGAGAGCATGTCTCGGGACGTAAGGTTTATTAGCCGTTATGAAGCTGACTCAGGTTGGCCCGGGTTAATCTGCAGATCCCAAGTAACGCGTTTTCTGGTCAGGCAAATCCGCAGACCCTTAGTTAAGATCTTGGCGAATGGGCTCATGGCCCAGTCCATAACAGAATTCATTTAAAACACACAACTTTATATAACGTACAATTGATTTGTTATTTGCACTCTGCACAAATCATAGTAACATTGAAACAATTATAGCAAGCCATATAGGAGCTAGTGAGGCCATTGATGCATTATTTAATTAAAAAATACATGGTGTACAAAAGGTATGGATTATTGTGTGTGTGTGTGTGTGTGTATATATATATTTTTATATATGAGATGTGGGGTGATACGGATATAAGCCAATTTCACATCATCTTAAAAACTGAGCTACAAGATTTAAGGTATGAATTTTTCGTTCATCCCAAAATCTTGTACCCATTTTATGGAGATATAAACCTAAGTATACCCTATGCACACATGAAGCCCCTAAAATAGATGATATATAAACACGAAAAGGGCTCAAATTCAATTAGGCCTCATTGGCCTCATTGACATGAATTTGGCAAACTCCATCCTCTTATGCTCGTGTTGAATAAATGCATCAGCCTCTTGGTCAACGCTCTTGAAAGCATTGTGATCACCAAACCTGGCACGTTGGTAATTTTCCTCCATGCTCATCTCACTCTCTGCCTCAGCCTTTGGGTAGTAATAATTAGCTTCTTGTGCTACGGGCTCCTCATAGAATGCCACGTGACCCTTGTGATTGTGGTGATGATGGTTCCTTATAGGGTATGATGGCTCTTGTGCTATGGTTTCGTACACTTCGTACTCGTTGGAGGGGCTCCTCCACCCATTGAAGTGGTTCCTATTGTTGTGGGAATTTTGGAAAGCCATTTTCTATGGTTGATGAAATTGTGTTGTAGAGGTATGTTGAATTCGAGCTCTATTTATACTTTTATGTACACGTGATTGATTGTGAATATTTTAGAGGTTATGATGATGATGATAATGATTATTCGAAAATGATAAGAATGAATCTGATTCTTCTCCTTTCGAATATACAGCATAAAAATCAAAGATGAGGGAGAAAGAGATTTTTATCCAATAGTACTTTTTGACTGTTCAGCGATTCGAACGCTACCTTTTCAATGAACTTTAATTTGTTCAAAGATATGTAAAGCTAGTAAGCTACATATGGAATTCGATTCGGGTAGCTTCACTTGTACAAATTGGTGATGGACTAATATTGGTTATAGAAGATAATCAATTCCTGGAATTTTATTTCAGTGGCAATGGTATATGATTGTTCATTGAAAAAGTAGTGGGTCTATAAATTGCATTATTTATTTAAAAAAAAAACTTGCACACGTTTTATTTTAAGTAGAGAGCTCAATTTGGATCTCATTGGTAAATTAAAAAAAATGTGGTGGTGCAGACCAACCCACTATCTACTGGGCTTATGCCACATAGATGCGGGGTTGAGATTTTTAGGGTCATTTTAATTCGTGTGGGCAACTCTAAATATACATGAAAACAATTATTTAAAATAATTTTAAGACAAATGGAATTTATGGTGCACCTTATCATAATAGACCACTTCTGTTTTGGTCTAATAAACTTTGTACTTATATAAGCGTGGTTGTACTAAAATTGTTTTAAATAATTGTCTAGAAATTGTCATCATATCATTTTTCATTTTATGAATTTTGATACTCACATTATTTCATACTATGTTTTAAGAAGTAGTTTTATTATGTATCGGTATTATAACATCTAAAATTTTATCTAGTGTCGTGTTATCTTAAATTATTTATTATTTTAAATTTGTGTTTGAATCACAACCGTTTAAATAAAAAAAATATATCAATACATTTATAAATGCTTGCATACTAAAGAAAAAACCTTTCATTTCCATTATATTATCTAGTTCAATTATTTGGAAATTCTCATTTGGAAGTAGTTCCATTATATTATGATGCCCGATAAATAGGCAAGTGAAGTGATAGTATAGAATAATTTACAGATCAAATGTGGGATCCTTTATAATTACATTGCCCACTAATTCTATATCCACCCACTACCAAGGCTTGCGTGTGAGAAAGAAAAATTAAAATAAAATCCGATTCTTAATCTGTGGACAGATTCAAATGGCATACCATTCGTTATGAGTTGTGATATACTATGATGATTCCCTACCCTGAATTCAGACGGCACCACATAGATTTTCTCCATCAAAGTGCATTTTGGATAGACTCATTTAAGTATTGAAATCTGCTAATTACCGACATGTGGCACCGAGTTTATTTTGGAAACTACTTTGTCTTTGTTGAAGCAACTTTATCTTGATTTTTATTTATCCTGATCTTTCCTCTTCAAATGATATATGGGATTTCCTTCGTTGAAAAGAAAAATACTGTAGTAAACCAATGCCTTTTTATGATTATGTCGGGAGGAGAGACAATTGTCTTATTATTATTTACGAATTTTCGAGGTTTCTTCTCACCCTCCATTAGTATGGTTAAATTGTAAATAAAAAAATTTACTTAGAAATGGAGACTAGAAAATAAAAAAGAACTAACGAATTAACTGAAGTTTAAGTTTAGCAATAAGGGATTAATTCACTATAACGTGACAAAATGCTGATTAAATTCTAGTAGCATTCGAACGTGATTATTTTCAATTAAAGAATACCGACCCAAAGCCAACAAAAATAGAAAAAGGAAAATAGTCAGGTCGACCGATAATATATTTAGGGGGCATCTGGCATGTGTTGCATCGTGGTGGGGTCTGGAGTCTCCCGAGCTGTGAAGCTGATGGGATTGTATGTTCTTCTCTTGCCCTAAACGGCAAAACCCAGAAGGTTTTTATTAGGTGGAAGGGACTTCAATAGCTAACACGGTGAATTTGTTAACTTACGAAAATACAGTTTTACATAACCAGACCGTCTATAAATTTTTACTATGGACTGGATTCTAATGTAGGCTCTATCGTGCTTATCAATGTTAAAAATCAATCACAACCAAGTCACATGAAATGCATATATAAGAGGATTAGTTTCCACCTGCACCTCCGTTACTGGTAGCATAAGGTATCATTATCATCGAGAGTTTTCTGTTTCTCTTTATTCTGATATTTAAACAAAACTAGTTTCTCTTAGGCCTTGGAAGACTGAATCATGCTATACACACTTTACATTAAACAAATATCGGTTTATGGCAACAATGGTTGTCATAAGCAATTAAGTAATTCAGGTAGATTTATTCAGAAATATGTTCACAGAAGTTAAGAGCGGCGTATCGAATTGAAAGCAAACATGACATTCCGAGTCATCAATGAAGTGAATATAGACCAAGCAATCGGATCAGATTAGACATATTTCACATAATAATAATAATAATCAAGGAATAAGAAGAAAATGAATTGGTCTGCAAAACAAAACTTCCCAAACGGGAAAAGGTGAGGGGAACTTCAAACTACTCTATTGTTTTGTCTGGAGATAAGCCACGCATAAACACACAAGTTCATGATGGCAGACATTTTCTCAAACAAAATTTTCAATCGCCCTTCAGAATAGATGCTGCTCCCCCCCTCTTTAAATCAAGTTCAACTCTAGATTATGTACAAGAGTTCCTCCCAAGATCAAAGAATTTGTCTGAACTCAACGAATTTCCAAAGAATATCTCACTGGACGATGATATAGCCATATAAAAGTGACACATAATCATTAGAACCTCAGTTCACACACCTCCGAGAGGGGGTCACTTGAAGCTGCACAAAGCTACAACCTTAGCAAGAAATCGTTAATCACAAATGAGATTCCAAGATCATCTTTCTCTCATGCAATTTCCAGGCAAGAGAAACTTATACTCCTCTGCATTTTCCAAAAGATAAGCAGGAAGATGAACTGCAGAATAGGAATGGGGTATTGGCCCCATTTTACCAATGATTTCCTTGAAGGTGTACTCCTCGGGAAGCATATCAAATAAATTAGCACCATTGCAGATTACTCTCTGAATTCTTTCTGGATTTAAATAGTGAGAGAACCTGACTCTGTCATAATGGCTGTAGGCTTTCATCTTGAAAATGAAATCGCTGATACGGCGGAAGCAAAAGCTACAATGCCAACCAGCATCCGCCAATAAGATATCAGACTGGCGATAATGAGCATACCTTGTCTTTCCTGTCTGATACCGGTGAACCGATGCCCTCCAACTCTTATTATCCAAATTAAACTCGAACGAATAAAGATAGTTCTTCAGCTGTAGATGAAGGATTGAAGGTACCTCATCACACCACCTCAAGAGGTTGATAGTGTGAGCACTTGGTATCTCATCGACATCAGACATGATCAACAAGTCATCGTCTGTAATACCTGCTATCCTAAGGAGCTGGTCCAATGCTACACGCTGATACGCCTCCTCAACAAACGGGTTTTCTCCTTTCTTAAATCTGCCGCCAATGGTCCCATAAGTTAACCGGGGCTCAACAAATTTGAACAGGTGGCGATTGCTGTTGAAAACCAGGGCCTTAGGCTTTCCAGTAAACGTAGAATTTGACTCAAGGAGAACAAATTCTGTTATGTAGGGGTACAATTCTTTCCACCGCAAGGTAAGTATTTCAATCTCATTGCTAAACAACACTGCATCATAAACACGCCTCGGGTACTCCCGGACTCCCCATCCATGAAGTCGGCAGAGATTCTCCATCGTCACATTTTCATTGTAGTAATGGGGGATGACATGGAAAGGCTTGGGTGGCTTCTCCCACAGGGGCCGCAGAAAGTATGAGATTTTCTGTCCATGTATGTAGATTCCAAAGACGCACATTGGGACAACAGCAAACAGAAATATATAGGTTTTCACGTCCAAGCCACGCAAAATGCAGCGGATTCTTGACATGCCCGAAGCTTGGTTTGATTCCTGCATAATAAGTAAAGAACAAATATGTAAGTAACCAGCAAAGATGATTCGCTACAACAGGAATGGAAAATAACTAGGCAATGCATGAGGCTTCATTCAATCCTCCAAACATAACAATCCAGAATCAAAGATGCTAAGTTACCCTCTCCCCTTGGTCAAAATTTTCACTTGTCATACTAGTTAGTATCTGCATCATGAAGAGATTAGAGGCCCAAAATGCAAGTTGTTGATGCGAGAAATCCAGTAACCCGTTCAAATCCAACTATGGCTGGAAATGAAACCCATTCCTCCCCTCAAAAAACGAAACCCCAAAATTAGGAAAGAGAAGGAAATGAGGCAAAGGGCGTTTTACTCACAAACCGCACAAAATAGTTCACCAGATTTGCTAAATTTAGAAAAGCTAGACCCTAAAACAAAAGCATCCTTATTCCCCTTCACAAATTCAGATCACGAATATCTCGTAGCCATTTTTTTTTAAAAAAAAATACAAAAATAAAAAAAAGGAAAGAAAAAGAGTAAATCCAGGACAAATTCTTCATGGCCATCCACTGAGAGATTATATCACTATACCGCATCCACTTCCCTTGAAATTTTTTATTTTTTTATTTAATTTTATTTTTACTTTTAATCAGAATCAAAAAACCCATAAATCGAAAAGGAGAGGCGCAGCAAAAAAAAAAAGACCCACCTTTAATTGAACCACATAAATCAAAAACTGAAAAGTAACACTCTAAAAAAAATGTCGATTGAAGATGTGAATATGCACATACCTGGCCACAAACATTGCTGCACAAATCATCGCTCTTCTTAGAGCAGTAATTCCCCCCGCTCTCGCCCATCATCCACCACATTTTAGGGTTTTTCTCTCTCCGATCGAATCAGAAACCAGATCGATCGCTACTACTCGGAGATGAAACCTTAGTGGAGAAGGGGAAAAAAGGAAGAAAAAAAAAAGGGGACGCAGAGAAAGCACAAATTAGAAGGGGTGGGATTATATATTTTGCACGCTCCAAGAAACAGNCCCCCCCCCCTCACGCGTTGTATTGACTAGCTCGCGACAACTGGTTCTGTTTGTATTATCTTTTTCTTTTTTTGGTCTAATGTCTAGTTAACTAGTTAATGGGCCAAACTATTATAACTAAATATTAAACCAGGGGCATTTATTCTCTCGGCGTTGTCAGACACGTGGCAACCAACCCATGTGTGCCCGGCTATGCCTTATAATATTCCTCATCGTGAAGATTACTTAGGTGAACGAAGGAAGGAAGGAAGGAAGAGAGTGGAAAGGTAGGTGACGTCGTCGTTTCGGTGAGGGGATTGGAAAGAAAGGTCGGTTTTGGATGCCCCTTTGCATGGTGTCTAGAATAGTCCAATCCAAGAGAGGCACGATGCTTATGAAAGAATTCAGAAAAGGATTTTGCCAATTTAATTATTAATTAAGCAAATAATACCAAGACAGATGAGATTACAATAGTGAATTAGTTTTATTTTATATTATTTCCATTTTATTTTTTTGGAACTCATCAATTTCTCCAAAAAATATACAAGTAATGAAGGAGCACAATGGGGGTGTGGGACCCATCCGGCAATGAGGTTGAATATGGGCTGTTGTGGGCCCCCACCACGAGCTTGTCGCGAAGTTTTCGTCCGTTTAGTTCGGACGTGGACCTACAGTCCAACTGCCAACCAAGTCACACTTTAACCAACGTCTCGCAAAAAGGCCCCAAAACATAAATTACTCATTCATAGTATATTACTATACTTACAACTAATAAGATAAATCAATGTTCTTGTCACAATTTCATACTTTTTAGTATCAAAAAAACAATTCATTATTTTAAATATTTTTATTATTTAATCACAACTTCATAATACGTTAATAAAGATTTAATGATAAATATATCATTTAAATATTATTTTTTCATTTAACATTATATTATAATAAATTCATTATTTAAATATTTTTATTATTTAATCATAATTCATTTGAATTTTATGTCAAAAAAATAATTCATTTAAATTTTTATTTATAATATTAATAAAATTTATATAATGAATAAATAATAATATTTGAAATTAGAAGTATAAATGCGAAATATTCTAGCCAGTAGTAAATAATTCAGCTATCCACATGGTTAAGTTTTTTACATGACTTTTGATATACATGACTTTTGTATGAATGAGGAGAAAATCAACTATATATGCTAATGTGATAAGATTTGATTGGTTGACATGGATAAAAATTAATCTCTATATAAAATGTTGAAGTTATAAACATGTTATAAACTATTTTGAATATCTAATTTTTAAAACTTCAAAAAAAATTCTGTTTTTTGTATTAGTATCCAAGCTTTACAATAGTAAAATTGACTAATTCCATTTGAAGTAATGTGAATATCTCTTCGACTCAAATTTTTTTCTTATTGAGTCTAATTTGACATCCTTTAAAAAGGAAAGCAACTTTGAGTTGATTTTAAAACTTAAAAGTAATTGTTAGCTAAAATAATTAGAGAAAAAATATAGTTAAATCAGATATTTTTTAAAAATATTTATGCCGGTCAACAAAAATATCTTTGCTACACTTTTACAGATAATTAGTTTTTTTTAAGAGGATAATTAGGTTTATATACTTCGAATCCGAAACCTTATATGGCCCCAATGGCCAAAGCACACAATACCAGCTACGAGTGCCAGTGCTTTACGTTCAAATGTCCACTTCCATACAAATATTCTATCATAATTTTTTTTTATTCAAAATATTCCTCGATATGAAGCATATAATTTACATGGAAAAAACCTTATCAGCTAAAAAACGTCACGTATACCTTTATTTAGATTTCAAAGAAAGTTAATATGGCTATAACATAAACAAATACATCAACAAAGGAGAGTTATGTAAATATATAGTTTTTTTTATTAAAAAAAAAAGGAAAGCAAAAAAAACTACAACCTCTTGAAAAATATATTGTTAGTAAATAGACAGCATAAGAAGAAGAAAAAAAACTCCTTGTAAAATCCAGCCTTACGCATGAATTATTCTATTATTATTACAAGTGCTAATGAATAAGGCGATTAATTATGTGCATCACATGTGAAGACAAACTAGAAAACTTCGTAAACATACGATGCTTCTTTTTTGGATTCAACATATGATACTTCTTATTTATAGGTTTCTTTTGCCATCATCGTGGCAATGGCATTTGGATAACGCATACAATAGTTATAAAATTATTCATCAATAGGATTTTAGCGGGTAATTTTTTTAAGCCTTAGAATTTTTAATTATTTGTAATTATCTGAAATTAAATTGTCTATAGTTAATTAGTTTACTTCTTTAACAAGTTTTCAAAGATAGAGAAGATTGGGGCAATAAAGCTACTATTACGGATTGGACCAAAGGCCCATTCCGCAGAGCACCCGCGATCGGCCCACATCGCAATCCAGCTAGAGGATAATGACTCATACCCGCAGAATGGCCCGAGAGAGCCAGCGCAACCCAAGCCGACCCCAAATTGACCAGCTATCATCACGTCACGCCTCGTGACGGACTCACCAGCGGGCATCACGCCGCGATCCCGGAGGCAAAACAGGAAGGATATCCGCGGGATTGAGGAAATCACGGATACCATCCAGGTATATAAATAAGGCCAGCCAGTCAGGTACGCTCTCAAACTCTAGACCCATACTTTACACCCACACCTTAACCCTTTAATATCGGAGTCCTTGTAGGTACCCGCCCGGGCCGACATCCTCCACGGAGCTCCAGGATCCAAAACGTACTTCTCAGGTATAGCTACTAAAAAATATAATTAATTAGTAAAGATCTTAAAAGTACAAAAAGTTGACTTTCAAGCTTCAAGAGGCAAAAAATTATAATTAAGGTTTAGAAATTTTCTATTAGTCACATTTTTTGGTAAATCTATTAGTCACATATGATGAAGGATAAAGCCCGAGTTTAGATTGATTGTAAACAATTCCAAGAAAGAAAGGGGAAAAAAATTGATGATAAACAAAAAAAAAAGAGCGGAATGAAATGCGATTATTTAGATGTTTGGAAAATGATTGTGTTCTGCTTCATTTAAGAGAGGAAACACCGGTGCAACTTATGAAATTAAATAGCTCTATAATCCTTTTTTTTTTATATATATTTCTCTTCGTTTCAGTTTGGGGATAAGGATCGAATTGTTTATAAATTTATTTATTTTTAATTAATCCTATGATTTTAGTGTGTCGGAGATAAAGGTAATAATAATAATGATTTAAATAAGATAAAATAATTAGAAGACTTAATTCATGAACTTTATCAACCTACACACTTTGATAAATGACAATTTGTATTTTATTTCTTATTTGGTCAATTAAAATATTAAGTGTTATTTATTAAAGTGTATAGATTAATTTTTAGGATCATGAATTAGATATTACCATCATTACCCCTTAAATAATGATAATGAATTATGATAATGATGGGATTTGTACAAATTGATTGTGAAACTAGAAGTAAAAGGGAAACAACACAATACAATGATACGCGCATAGCACTGGGAAGAAACCAGAAAGTTCACTCTGAAATTAAGGATGGTTGAAGAAGAAAAGTCACGTCAAGTATAGTGGAAAGGGTCCATGTTGCTGCTATTAATTTGTAACGTGCTTAATTAATGAGATTATTTTTGTACACCTAGTTATTAGGAATATTTACATTTATATGGTTTTGGAGGGGACAAAACCCCAATATATGGGTTGAAAAGAAAAATTACCAAAATATGGCCCAAAATTTTGAAATCGCCCTTTGGCGATTTTAGACATTTGAATTTTTTTTTATTTTGCGATTTTCTGAAATCGTCCTTGAACAATGGCGATTTCAGAATTTTGGCCTATATTTTGGTAATTTTTCTTTTCAACCCATATATTGAGATTTTGTCCCCACAAAACCATATAAATGTTAAAACCCCTAGTTATTACACATCTAAGTTATTTTTATAAATTTAAATTTCTTAATTCAGCACACTCTTAATTCTCTTACCATAATCACTTACGCGTCTCAAATATAACAATCTCTGAGATAATCACAAATCAAATAACCGTTTTGCACATTCTCTCTCAATTTGGCCATTGAGATTTGTTTTTTCGTTTTTTCGTTTTTGTTTTTTGTTTTCACTAATCACAGTGGTGGTATCTAAGAATATAAAAAACACAGATATAACCATGATAAATAATGAGACATAACCTTTTATTATACTCAGATACAACTATTTGGTGAAATCAGACATAACATTACCAAAGTAAAAAACCCAACATTTTTTTGTTGTGTGAGACACAATTAGTTTAAATAAATAAACACAACCTTTATTACACTTACACACAACCTTTTCGTGAACTTAGACCTAATCTTATTAAACAACATGACCTAACCTTCCTTTATATATATATATATATATATATATATATATAAACCCTTTGATAAAAATAGACACAACCTTACCAAAGTAAAAGACCTAACTTGTTTGTTGTTTGAGACACAACCAGTTTAAATAAACGAACATAACCTTTTATTATACTTAGATACAACATTTTCGTGAACTCTGACCTAACTTTATTAAACAACATGACCTAACCGTTCTTTATATATATATATATATATATATATATATATAGAAACTCTTTGGTGAAAATAGACACAACCTTACCAAAGTAAAAGACCTAACTTTTTTGTTATTTAAGACACAACCTTTTCGTGAACTGAGACCTAACCTTAATAAAAAATATGAGATAACTGTTATATATATAATATATATATATATATATATATATACACACACAAAACATATGAATGTATTTGATGGACTTTGAACATAAAGATGGACAAAACGAAAGATAAACAGAGGAACAAATGAAGAAATAATTAGGTCGCAAGAGCTCTTGAAGGAGAGAAGTCATGAGAGAAAGCGTGAAATGTGAAAGGTGAGAGAGACAGTCCTGTTGTGTACGAGACGTCGTGAATAGTTATTGCCCTAAGTGTGTACCGGATGTGCAATAATCACGACTCATAATTAATATATAGTTTCCCACTCTTTTAACATAGCAAAGAATCAAGGTGAGTTTCGCTCTAATGAATCAAAATATTGAAATGTCTACATGAAAGAGACGCAGAAGAATCATCATCGACTAGACTCAATTCAAGTTAGTTAATCTTTTCACCTCAAAACACCGGATTCAAATCAACCGTAAGGAATTAGTACCGGTTCATCAGTAACAAAGTCGAAGACCATCAGAAATTTCAAAAAGTGGCCTTTATCAGTGGCCCAAACAAGTCCCCACGCCCACAACTTTAGTATAGATTCGCAAAAATTTTATTTTGTAAGATAAATAGAGCATTTTTATCATTAGATTATTAAATAAAATGATTTATATTATTTAATTTAATAATTCAATAATAAAATCACTCACTTTATCCTTTAAAAGTAAATTCTATTTTGACTCGCTAATTTTTTACTTATCAACTTTAGTGTAAGAACTCGTCAGTAAAAAAGGGTAAGCTATCTAAATATTATTATTTAAAATTGAACTGATTTTCATTTTAAACTTGAAATTGAACTTGTTTCTCATATCCTATTTTCAAAAAGTGTTTTTTTTTATGAAATGAGAAAAATAAATATTTTTTTGATCGTGAGACAAAAGTGCATTTTGATTAGATTTTATGTGTAGAAACCAAGTGAGTTCCGCGAAGCTATGAGATTAAAATTATTTAAATAAGAAACTATAAGTAATTTTTTTTATAGTTTATTATGTAAAAATTAATTTATATTTGAATGTGTCATATTGAAAGTAATTTTATAGTAGTGTGTTTTGCTTAAATTATAAGAAAATAATTGTTTTTTTATAATGAATTACTTTAAAATGTATGGAATGATTTATTTATGATAATTAATGAGGTGTTTGGTGTGAGATAATGTGGATAGATTATCAGTAATGTTGCAATTATATTTATATCATTAATCACAATCGTCACCGTGGCAACCACATAACACCATTGTTGCTGCCACCGCCACCACTATCACCATTGTCGTCACTACAACCACCACCATCCATTATCACCATGTTATCACCCCTACCACTACCCACCACTATCGGCACCATCGCCACCATCACTCCTAGCCACTATTGCTGTCACCACTATTTTCACTACCCATCATCACCTCTATTACCACTACCGGAACCACATCCATCACCAGCACCATTACTACAACCCATCTCCATTACCATAATCGTCACCACCACCACCATAACCCCTTATTCTCATCACTACAACCATTGTTACCACCACCACTGCCACTGTTACAATTATCCATCACCACCATTGCCATCATCGCCGTCACCATTGTTGTCGTCTTTACCACCACTGTAACATCTCACTTTTTCCCTGAGAAGAATTTCGCGTAATTAATAAATTACGAAACAGTTATTTAAACTGGAAAATTTAATTATAAGATTTGTTTCCTAAAAATACCAGTCAAAATAATGGTTTCGTAATCTCACGGGATTTCATGAGATTCGGACCGACTTGCAATTGTCGTCAGAATTTAATTTCCTGTCGAAGGTGGGTGTAAAAGTACACTATCACGAAAGGAAAATTTAGAGTACCTTAGAATAAAATTAAATTTCCTCATTTGAATTATTTATAAAATGTGTTTTGATGTTTAAATGATTTTCCGTAACGATTTTCGGTCGTTACTGGAATTTAAGCACGTATCGGTAATACCCGTAAAATGCCCTCTTATGAGAGAAAAATTACGAATACCTAAGATTTACCTAAATCCCTTATTTTAAGTGTTTATTTGGTGTGTGTATATATGCTTAGTTAATTTTTATATCGTTCGTTAATTTTTCGCGCGCGCGATCAAGCGTGTAACCAGAGAGTTAATGAACAAACACGACCAAACACGTAACAATGTTGGAAAGAAATTTTCCCTATCACACAGCTGCATCTGCAAGGAAGCTCCACTGCCCTCCGTCACATCATTTTACCTCTTGAAGTAATCCAATGGCATGCATTGGCTTAATTCAAAAAGAGACAATCATAACACATCATTGCTTCACTTAATTTAATCACAAAATTGCCCAAATTTCCCTTCAAAACCGAGCTCCTCTCCCATCAGCTCTGACTCTCTCATTTCCTCATCTTCTTCCTCACATATTCCTCTCCAAAGCCTAAGAGAAAAGCCTTCCAAAGAACCATCATTGTTCTTAGAAAAAATCAAGCATTCTAGCCTACAATTTCTCCCAAAAAATCGAACACCGCTAGTAGCCCCTTATTCCCATTTCCATCTTCTTTCTCTTCTCATTTTCTCTCCAAGAAAGCAAAAAACAAAGCCCCACAAATCTACTCAACCACTAGCTTCCATCTTAAGAAGTTACCATTGTAGAAAGGTGACTTCAAGCTTTGAAGCCTTAAAGCTTTTAGGGATCTACTCGAACACTCACCTCACCACACACATCTTCACTAACAAGTGGGTAATCTCTTGCTTGATCACGCCTTGTGATGCTCTATGTATGATGAATGTGTTTGTTTTTATGTTGCATGCAAGCCTTGCTAAATTTTTGTGAAAACATGCTCATCATAAGAACTTGGCTAGATAAAGTTTGTGTTGCATGTGTTGTTTGATCATTCTGGAACTTGAATATATGTTGGAAATATGTTTTTGTTGTGGTTGAATATGTGTTAAAAATGCTCTAAGTGTTGGTGTATGGAATGGTAGGGTACGCTGCTATTTTTCTGTGACAGACTTGTGGTCATTCGAATGACTAGCCATAGGTCATTCTAATGAACCACAGATTTTTGAAAATTGAGAGTAAACCGTTCGTGTCATTCGAATGAGATACTGTTTTCACTAACCTGAGAGCAAATTATTCTAGTCATTCGAATGCGAGGCCTATGTCATTTGAATGACCTATTTTATGCACCTACCCGAGAGCTAAATTTTTGTGTTATTCAATTGAATGGCCTTGGTCATTCGAATGACAGTCTCAGTGGCAATGTCATTCGAATGACTTATGACGGGTTATTCGAATGACCTAAGTTTTCAACTCATTGTTTCCAATTTTTCTCATTCCTTGGAATATGTTTTGGTATTATGTAAATGTGGCTATGCTGATATGGGTAATTGTATATGGTACTATGAAATGTCATAATGCATTCATGAGAACGAGGTCGTTATTAGGATTTTAGGGCGACCTTAGACAACTAGAATTGATCACCCAATTTTAAGCAAAGACCATAATTGAATCTTAGGAAAAATAAGGTACCATAAGAAGGTTTCGACCACATGGGCGCAAAAAACCTTGAAGTTCAGTGCGTAGTTATATAATAGGGAACCCCTATCTCTTGGCACGTCAAAAGACAAGCCCCTCGTCGGTACGGCAAGACGGATTGGTTTATAACTCCAACGCAGGTTTTGCCCCGGTCAAATGATAAAGTGAAAGACAAGTGTCGGTCCCAAAGTTGTGACATTAAGAATGAGTAAAGATTCCCCAAGAGTGCAAATGTTAAGGAAGTTAAAGATAAAGTTAAGCAAATACGAGTCCACTCATAGCCTCATCGAAAGGGCAGGCCCCTCACCATCTTATGGGCAGGATGGTCATTCTCCCTCGTTGTTGATAAAAGTACGCTAAATGCGTCCGTGGTTAGCTGCCACTTAGGTAATCAGCGCTGCCTGGTCACCAATGACGCGGAAAAGGAGGAGGTTGTACACCGAATAGGGACGACGGTCCCACGGTCTACAAAGGAGAATGATGGACATGAAATAACAAGAAGGACGCTGCCTATGGCGCATAAGAGAATTACCCCCAAGTTTCCCCACATGCATAAGTTGTGATGTATATGTAGATATGTAATGTATGTATGGCGATAATTCTTAGTACAATCGCCGTATAAGATAGTAGTAAGTGCTCAAAATATCCTGGGCTTTAATGACGATTGAATAATAACAAGCGCGATGAAGCATACCTAATGACTAGTGTAAAGATTAGAACATTCCTGAACACCTAGAAGATAGATAAAGCTGCTTAGGACTAGTAAGAATAAAATGAGTAGGGAATGAAGAATAACATGACACTTAGAGAACTCTTGAGCGGCTTGGAGCATACCCGAGTTAATAAAGAATAATATATGCTTAAAGATTTCCACTGGAAACGCAACGTTCTCACCCCCACTCGCTTGTGCCTCTAGGAGACCCCGATGGATATTCCGCTGGGAGGTCCGCCGCCAATCCCGAGCTCGACGCGACAGGTTGATCCTGTCACTGGAGTCATCATTAAGACATTCACTTACATGCCTGCTGCAGCTTCGAGCAATCTCCTTTCTGACTGGGGGCCACATCTCAGTCCTCTGTTGGGCCCTGGTTCCTCCCTAGACTCACCAATTCTCTTAGACGATGACGAGGTGGAGCCTCCGCCCTATGAGAAGGATGTGGAGGTTGACCCAAATTCCCTGCCACCACGATCCCAGGCATTCTATATTGGAGCAAGGAAGAGGGTTCCAGCCCGTCGGACATGGATTGCCCTTCGGTCCCACGACGCCGAGGCTGGACCTTCTGGAGTGCGTCAAGATCTTTCCACCATCGCAGAAGCTTCTCGGGAAAGTAACGAGGACGATGACTCACCCGCCTCCTACTTGCCTGAGGATTCCGAAGAAGAGGGTCCGATAGAGGCAAAGTCAGAGGAGGAAGATGACAAGGATCCGAAGGAGGACGAGCATGAGAAGTAGCCGTGGAGCCACAACCGATTAGTCTTAGTCTCTGTGACATATTTTGTATGGACTCAATGGGTAATACCCATTAGTCCCTAGATCTTATTTGACATTTATTATTTTGACTTATGTGTGGTATGTAGACATTATGTATGAATTGATGCAAGATTGAACATATATATATATATATATATATATATATATATATAAGTATTTCTATGTTGGACCCTATATGTGTTGAGCCACTTGCCGGCAATTGTATGGTTGCTTGATTTCCTGTAACTAATGATCGTTACGCCGCGGGCTCTATCGTTTGTATTATATGACTTATTCACGCGTGGCTCCTGATTATTGTTTTAAGTAAAGGAAAAGAAAAGTTTCAAAACGGTCCATATTTTGGGAAAGTAATATTTTCTAAAGTTATTATAGGAATATGAGTATTTCTACCAAGCCGTTAACAACATAGTAAGCATGATTTATGACTTAAGCATAAGTTAACTACATAGGGTGTTACAACCACCACCACTGCAATAAATCAACCAAATTGTATTATTTTTATTTTATTGTTATTATGGTTATTTTTTTATTTAATTAATTTATTATTATTTAGAGGGTATTATGGTAAAATACGTATATTACCTGATTACGTATATTACATGGTAATGCAAATTGTAAGTTACATTATCTGTGCATACAAAACACTGCAATGTAATATTGCCTATAATTTAATTGGAAATAATATTTCTAACAGGTAATCTAGATTACCAGTAATTTTGGTGGACAATGTGTCAAATGCACTCTAAGATTATTTTGATAAAAACTTCAGAATTATATAATAAATAACTTTTTTTTTTCTTTCTTATAATCACAAGTTCGCAAAATTTGTCTTCACTTGTAATTAAATTTTTAGCTTAAAATTGTATTTTTTTATTATAATATTTTCTTTTACCCAAACACATTTGATTAGTTCATTACAATTTTTTTTTTTTCTTCAAGTTATTAAACATGCATTAAATCCATAGACATCCTTAATTACATACTCTTCACATTCACATCAATCCAAGATTTGTGTTAAGTCTCACGTTATTATTAAGGGATATAACATTAAACTCACTCAATTACATGACATAGCAACACAGAAGGAAAACAAGCCATCAAAATTTACAGCTTCCCATCGCTCCTCATACGAATCAAATGTTTTATACTAAAAACACGTCACATGCACATCAAAGCACCAGTGGTCTAGTGGTAGAATAGTACCCTGCCACGGTACAGACCCGGGTTCGATTCCCGGCTGGTGCATAGTTTTTTTTATTTCAATGTTCGTTTCTTCGGCTTCGTTTAGCTAACTGGACTGCACTGTGGCCCGTTCAGTGTATTTTTCTGCTTGGCCCACGTTCAGTGTTGTTTCATGAGATTTGTTTACCTAACTGGGTTGGGCTGTGGCCCTTTTATATTGCTTTGTCTAATGATTATGCAAATGAAATATTCGCTGAAGGTTTGCCTTAACAGCGTGCAGCCAGTATCGCGTTCCAATGATTCGTAACTTCCACATACAAAATAATATTGCTTGTCATGTTTGACGACATATATAAAAAAACTCTGGTAGGGTTCGCTCTGCTTTTTACCTTTTTACAATACTTATGATCAAGTCCTTTTATTCTTGTTTCGAGGATGGGGGTCATGCATATGGTGCGTGCATAAATGGGGTGCTATTGCTTGAACGGAACTTCCTTATATATGTGACTATATCAACGTACATTTGATGTTATAAGGTGAAACTTTGACTTGAGCTTATCCATAATGACCTTAAGGGATAGTAATAGTACTATTGGTACAATCCAATTTGATAGCCAGTTAATAAAAGATAAAAATACGTATTCGAGACATGTTGTCAAATAATTGGATGGTGCACCTTCAACATGTCTTCAGAGAATCCAACCGTATTCCAGATTGCCTTGCTCACCTAAGTCATAGCCTTCCTTCCTTTGAGGTTTCTTACTTTGATACAGTGCCTGCGGCTACTCGTCCTCTCCTTCTGAATGACCTGATTTAGATTGTGTGGTCTCGTGAAGGCTAATTTATTTGTTGTTGTTTCTTTTTTGGGCTCTGCCCCTTTGACTACAAAAAAAGAAGATAAAAATAAGAAAACGCTTCTATTGTAAGTCATTAGTTGAATAATCAAAGCAGTGATTTCTTGTGGAGTTTGAAAGACGTGCTTGAAAAGTCTTAACAACTGCAACTAACTACACAGTTTCAACATCCTATATTTTTTATCTTTATACTCCTGTTATTAAATAGAAAAGTGGTAGGTTCATTTCACATTTTCTTTATGTTGTCAACTTGTCATTTATTTTCCTTAATTATGAGGCTTTGTAATTGGTTAGGTAAGATGAGGCATCTGGTGCTAAATGGCTTTTTTTTTTTTTTCCTCTGTGTAATGGACTAGTGGCTAAAGCTATTTATATCCGTGGATCCACCGAGTTACCCCCACATATGAAGTTCCATGAATTGATCAACCAAAGAAGTGGGTTCCCGTTTTAACATGAGCTGGTATTATTAGAGTTTAGCCGCTGCCTGCTGCTAAATTACAAAGCCTTAGCGGTAATTGACAAATCCCTTTAGCATGACACCATTTGTATGTTACTGTTCTACAAGTGAATTGCTCTATAAACATATTAAAATAAAATATGTGTACATTTGGTCACTGTCTCACTGCATATCAAAAAGCTTATTATTTTATGTTGCCCCTCTAATGCGTTGCAAGAGGATAATAATGTGTAGACAAATGAATTCCTTAATATTATGTTGTAAAAGAGTAAAACGGTCATTTTAACATATTTTAATATATAGACATTGCAAGATGATTTTCAAACTTGTCCGAAAGATAGATTCCGTTTCCGGTTCTCATTCCCTATCCTTTTAATCTCACATATATAGTATTTCTTCATTAGCGCAGAAATCTTACAAGAGTCCAATTTTATATGCAATCCGAATCAACGCAAAAACAAAATGCCCATACTACAGGGTAGTATATCCAATTACATTTTACACAGAAAAACGCTACTGCAACAACCTCCCAGAAGGGAACCGGATGCGATCATGTGAACTCAGAACTCGAGCAGAAAACCGATCCGACTCGCTCACCCTCAGTTTTCTGATCTCCTTGCGCACCCTATTATTCCCTTCTTCCTTGTAAACCTCTTTCCCAGCCTTATCCCTAACCTCCCTCACCAAATCCCACAACCTCTCTCTTTCTCCCACCACCAACCTCTCTCTGCAATCCTCCAATCTCTTCAAACAACAAACCAACTCCACCGCCTCCCCAAAATCCAACAAACCCAACCTCTCCCTAAATTCAACCAAACCCACACAAACCTCTGCAACGACTTCAGCGCAATCTTCCCTTACCAAGCTCACAACCTCCTCCACCAATTTGTTCTCCATAACCGGATCTGGATCTGGCTTCTTGCAAATTCCTTCCATAACCGTCACCACGGAGTCAAACTCGGTCAACAGATCTGCGTTCCTGAGCCCCGAAACCCTCTCTTCTCGTTCCGGCAGGGAGTTCCCGATGAAGAAACCGAGGATCCGCGAGGTGCACAGGAGCTGTTCGATGTGTTGCGCGAACCAGCGGACCCACGAGGAGAGCTCCCAGGAGACGGGGTCGGCGGTGTGGCGGAAGTTGGAGAGGTTGAGGTAGTTCCTGCCGCCGGCGGAGGGGTAGACGGAGAGCTGGTCCTGGAGGATGAAGCTGCCGTGCCGGATGATGTGGTGGACGGCGATCAGGCACTTGAGTGCCACGGCGGCGTTGTTGGTGGACTGTAGGCGGTCCATGAGGACCTCAACGGCGGCGGAGGCGGTGGCGCGGGAGCCGTCCCCGGAGGAGAGGAGGGTATGGAGGTGCTTTGGAGTGGGAGGGGAGAAGGAATCGTGGCTGGTGGCGCGTAGGAGGGAGAGGGTGGCGCGTTGGGAGAGAAGGGCGGCCTTTCCCTGGGAAGCCTTGTCCTTGATTATGCCTATCAGATCGGTGAGTTTGGTCATGTTAATTATTGTATGCTCTCTGTGTGTGCCTTTTTCTTTTTCTTTTTTGTTGGTGTTTGGAATTTGGGAATTGAAAGAAAGATAAGTGGACTATGATTGGCACTAGTAGTAAGGGAGGACTAGTTGGAGCTGGTGAATGGCATGGCATGATGGGGGTGGGAGTTGATTGTTGTGAAATTAATGTTGATGCTGTTCTGCTCTCCTCTCGCTTATCATGGTGAGGCAAATTTTACTCTCTTTTTTCTTTCCTTTCTTTTCTTTTATTTTTTATTTGTTCACATTGGCACATGTTCAACGCATCACATCACATCACACATACGCATACTACTCAACATCGGTAGCATAACTCGGTATCACAACTCTAGATAATTCTTCCTGTATAAGCTCAAATTGGTCCTCGGAAAAAGAGTTTCAAATCAAATTTTTTTTTTTTTTTAAAAAGAGGGTCTGCCTTAACAGCGACTAATTCCTCTTTAAGCATAGAGATTATTTAAGTGGATATCATCTTTTAACAAAGATTTTTTTCAACCATTTTCCAATTATGCTAAGTTTTATTGGCATTGATTTAGTTTTTAAAATGTTTGTAAAAATAATTATTTAGATTTTATTAACAAGTGTTTCTACAGCACTAATTAAAAAATTTTAAGTATAATATTTTATGAACACTAATACTTTTTATTATATTCAAAATTTTTGTTATTAAGTGTCCTAAATATACTTATTAAAAAATTCAAAATAAAAATCATATTTCATTAAAAATGTAAAATTTTTAAATTTATAATGCATTATTAAATACTTCAAATTTTTATTTTCTCAATAAACTCTAATTATTTTAGGGTATACCTATACCACAACTAAAGTCACACAATAGTGTTGATTTAATATTGTCTTTATACAAGCTTTGCCAAATGGCTGCTATAAAGAATTTGCAAATAAAAGGAAAAAAAAAAAACCGCAGTTGACCAGATTTCTTCTGAAACTAATCAAATAATCGTAGAATTGTAAGCGCCTAAATTACGCAATATTACGATTGGTTGTCTTGTCCATATGTTATTAAATAAAAGCCACCAACAATAATATTGTAACACATGCGTATTACATATATAACGAAGGGAAATAATAAGTCCTCTAAAATTTGTAAATTACATCTGATAAAGTTATGTACATATTTTATTATTAAATTTTTTTTAACTTTTTATCATTTTAATGTAACTTAATTAATAGTGAGAATGTACTACACACCTTGTTTAGTTTATTAAAAAAAATAACCTTTTAGTATCAACTTTTCTCATATATTTATCATTTAAAAAATTTAGTTTATAAATATATTTAAATTAAAGTGTAAATTCAATTTTCAACTATTTAATCATTACATTCCGTAAATATTCTATTATCTTCTTTATTCACATTTTTAATTAATGAAATCTCTTTTCTTTTCTCTTTCATTTCTCAAACCACATCAATCCTTCCTCTTTCTCCTCTTCAATGCCAATGCAGAAACAAAAATTGCGACAACAAATTCAGCAACTATATATGTGACATTACAATGATAATTTAATACTTAATAAATACAAAATGTATGTCAAAATTTACTAATATATATAAAGAAAAACAAAACCAACACAAATTAGGCTCTGTTACCTCAAGAAATTTTGATGTTAGCATGGAGAGCGACATAATAAACATCCTCTGAACCATATAATATAAGACTTTTTAACATCTTTAAATGAAATGCCTACTAGAATAATAGTTGAGAATATAAATAGGTGAGTGGGGTTCTAACGAACTGTTCAATGAAAGCAGTTATATATACTCAATCTAGTTCAAATTATGTGTTACTTACGCCAATATTTTTTATTTACAATATCTATCGCTCTCAAATTTTTACGTAAAATTTGTTATTAAACTTTTAATTATACTCTTGGTTAAAATTTTGCATCAGTAGTATTAATACAACATAAATAATAATAGATTAAATTAAATAAGATTAATTCCATCAAATTATTCTACAAATTATTCTAAAATTCGAATTTCTTAATAGGTTGCATTTGATGTAAGTGATAAGATCATTTGAACTGGAAGAAGTCCTTCAGTACACCACTTGAAGTTCAAAGAAGCAAGTAAATATCACTTTCTTACTAATGCAACGTGTGAACTCATATGACACAAGATTTTTATAGCCGCGTGATTATTAGCTTAACACAAACACCTATTCCTAATTCAAACTATATACAAAAAAATATATATAAATTTAATAACAGCATTGAACGGAATATACCCCTTCGTCCGACCCTATTGTTCTGAGGAAATAACCCGAACAGAATATAACGAATAAAGTCTTGGTAGCACAAGCATGTTTGTTCGAGTTACATGACCAGAAGCCTCACCATTCATGCTATACAGCAACTTTTATTATGCAGAGAAGGGTGAGGTGGCAATTAATTAAAAATTGAATAAATGATTTAAGGAAAAAGTAATCATTTTGAGGAAACAAGTGTCAAGTTGCAAATTAAAGATGAAAAGTTAATATTAATGAAACTTATAAGTATGACATAGTTTTCTTTCCAATTAACATGATAAAATTTTAACCATAAAATGGTATATCATCGACACCAGGAATGTCTCCAAGCTCTCTGCACACAATGCTTTGTTTAGTGACCTGCAAGGTATAACCTCAGTAATGTGAATTAATCCTCAACAGTTCAGGTAAACAAGCAAATAACCATATATATGGTAATATACATTTTTTTTTTCACTTAGGGTGTCCATAGTTAGTAAATAGTAATAGTAGCTAATCACAAAATATTTTTCCATTCTCACCAGTGAGGATCGAACTTTCAACCACATGATTAAGGGACACAATGAGATACCGCCATATACTCTTTGCAATTATATATAGTAGTATCTTATTGAAACGATGCTAGATAAGATACAAATGAGAAAATATCAACAATTAATATCTCAAGTTGTCTGGAGCTAATTAAGCTTATCGATAATGCAACTCAGCTTTTAGATGACCAAATGGGCCAAACTCGCTAAGTTGGGACAAGCAACCCACCATTTTTTTTTTGGGAAAAACATAGATTTTGAATTTGTTTAAATTTTTTCTGTTTAGGTATGCTGACCCGTTTAACTTGCGGCAAAATGAAATAGGATAACACAAGTTGGCTTGCAAACTCATGTGATAATATAAACGTCAAGCACATTAGACATGCATAATAAACTGTTTTTAACATTTGAGACTGAGAATTTTATATTTCAAACGTGAAAGAACTTGTCTAGGTAGGAGGTTTTTTTGGGTTATACACGTCCATGTGAGTTTTATTTTGTGTGCCTACAATCTTTTAAAATTATGTTCATTTTTTTTAAAAGAATTGTTCTAACTCAAAGGATAACCCACCAACTCTCAAACAAATTAAAATGTGAGACTATGAATTATCAGCCTGCATAAAAATTGACTCGCTCCATCCCCATCTCATTTTCATATGGGTTCGATGTGGACTGGTCTAGCCCACCCCACCCTTTTTTGCCATCCCTACACTCTCCAAGAACTTGTAAGGACAAATTAAGAGAACCATAGCAGATAATTAAAGGAGACAACACAAGTCACACATGATTCCAAATTTCCAAGCATAGCCGCTAAGTCTGCCGTGCATGCTAGTAGCCTTTTAGGCCTCGCTTGCCTAGTGCTCCTTCTTGCCACTTTTATTTTTTATGGTCATTCTTGATTTGTTTGTTTGCTAAAATATTCACCCTTACCCGATTTGGCAGTGGCCCATTTCCTTTTTTTTTTTTTTTTACATGACTCTCGTCCACATACATGCTAAAATAGCCTGGAAAAGAAAAATTCAGGTAACATAATTTGGATAACGAGCCAAAATTCTGGTGTCTGCATCGAATAATGCTTTGTAGCAAAAAGTGATGGAGTTGACATCTACAGTCCATATGATCAAATTAAAGCTTTTTTTTTTTCATACAATTTAGAGAGAGCGAAAATGAGGGTATACTGAGATCTTCGATTTTTTTTACTTTTATATTGGTTTTCAAATGTTAATTTTCCATAATATGAGTAATGTAATAAAATTATGGATGTATGATTTTTGGGACTAAAATTGCCACTTGAATTTATTTTTTTAAAAAAAGGGGCTAAAATCGCCACCTCTATGGTGATTTTAAACCTCAAAAATTTTTTTTAAAAAAAATGACTGAAATCGTCATATGGGGTGGCGATTTCAACCCCTGATTTTTTTTTTTCAAAAACCTGAAATCGGCGCATGTAATAGAAATTTCAGTTGTCTTTCCCATACATTTGTAATTTTTTGTCTCCAGCCATATTTTTGGATTCGACCTACATCAAAACCATGAATATGTTAATACCCTGAGATCTTCATGCCTCTCATCACTTTATTAATTGCTATCCAATGGTGTGTATACCCTCACTTTTTAAGTAAACATATGCAAAAGGGAAAGTGGAGAATAAAAGAGTGGAATAACCAGGCTAGAAAGCTAATTAAATAAATCCAACCATTTTTTTCTTCTTCATACACTTATGCCCTCAAAGTTCATCTCACATGGCTTCATCCAAAACAAGACATAAAAAATGCAATCTATTGCTGGTTTGTGGGTCTGCTACAATAATAAATCCGACATATTGTGGTGAAGCTAGCAGATTTGATCATTGATAAAAAGCAAAAAAAGGTTATGCGTTTTATATACATGTGTATTAAAAAAGACGCTTATATTATTTTCGCTGAGAACTGAACAGTTGTATATTTGGAGCTATTCATCTTTTTTTCTTTTGGTGTTTTATGGCCAGAAGTGCAATGGTCAAATGATTAGATGACGGTGCACTGGTGGTACGGCAATCACCATGCATTCAAATATTTTCTGCTTTTTTTTTCCCTCAAAGGCTGAAAACAAAAATAGTTTTTATTTGGTAAAGAAAAATTTAGGTGGGAGACACCGGATATTCCACTAGGGTCGGAGCATATCTCTATATTTTGTTAATGCTTATAGAGTTATTTATAGATTATTTATCAATAAAAATGTTTGAATTTTAGCCAACTACGCTATATTTTTTGTTAGAAAAAGTAAAGTTTGTTAATACGCGTAAAGACACCCTAATTATTTAGGGTATCATTAATTGTGGAAACTCCATCGTGCTTGCTTGCTTCAGGTGTTTGCACTCCACACAAACGAAAAGAGACCCCAAAAGGGTGACGAAGAAGTAACCAAAGAAATTAAGCAGGAGAAATTAAACTTATATTAAAAGCGTGTGCATGAGTTGTGTCAGTCAGAATCTACAGGTTGGGTTGCATTGGATTAAACGTTTTAGATGGCTGGAATCACAAACATATTGAAAAGGAAATTCTTTGGTCGTCGTGATGGAGGAAAAGAAGTATGTTCCACATCATATCTAAACATAACATTTAAAGGCAATTTCTTAGTTATTTCATGGGATAAATATCTCATGATACTTAATTTATTAATTTTTTATAATTTTTATAATTAAATTCATTAATTTTTGTTATCATTTTATGATCTAATATAACATATTAATAGATTATATAACCTAATATAATAAATTAATATTTTTTAATATAATATTTATAGAAATGTGCATCATAAGCTCAAATGGTCCGCAAATCTCTAAACTTCTTATAAGTTGGATCTTTCAATTATTTAACTAATAAAAATTTTATTATAATCATATAAAACATAAGATAATAACAAAATTTTATGAATTTAGTTATAAAAATTATTAAAAATAAATAAATTAGGTATATTTATCTCATAAGGTAACTAAGAAATCATCAACATTTAAAGCATGGACTTCTCTTTATAAAAATTAAAAAAAAGGCAATAAGAGAGAAATTAATATTAATGTTTTAGGTGTTAGGTGGAATATAAATTCTTTTATTTTGCAGAGGACAAGAGAATTTGTCCATACTTAAACCCCATTGGCAAATTTTAAGCACGACCCGACTAGTTTTATGGAATTTATAGCTTGGCAAAGGAGGAATTTGGTACATTGTATTTAAGATTATCAGGTAATTTAGATTAATTTTTAAAAATATTATTATCTTTTAAATTGCTAATTATGTTACATTATTATGTTTGATATACACAGGTAATGTAATTAGGAATTTACATTACCTTATTTGACATATAAAAAAGATTACGAGCTAATATACATTACTTATTATTATTATTATTATTATTATCATTACTTATTTTATTTTATATTATTATATTATTGTTATTTTTATTATTATTACTAATTTTATTATTTTTATTTTTATTCTTCTTAACTGAGTTATCAGCAATTATGTCGCACCAAATGAGTCAATGTGGATTACCAGATAATTTAAAAATCAGATTATCGCAAATTTGAATAAATTATTTCATACCAAACGTCTGCTCCTAAAGGTTATGTAATGTTATAATGACAACCATTTAAAATAATTTTGGGACAATTATACTAAAAAATGTGTGGGATTGCCAGTGAGTTGATGATTTCCATTATAATAGATTTTACACCCTTTGTAAGTGTGGTTATTTTAAAATTATCCCAAATAATTATCATCTTATCACTTCTCATGCATGGAATTTCTTACTTTAAAAGAATAGATTTGCACCTAATTAACACTTATAATTACCACTTGATCAAATGATCATACAAAATTATGTTATAATTTTATATTTTATATTTTTATTTTACTGATTGGATCTTATCTAAGATCTTGACTTTCACGCCCACACGTACATGGAGATCTAATCTGTTAATGTTGAATTCCCTAATTTATGAACAGAGTCTAGCTCATCACAGCATGGAAACCGGTACGCTCTCAATTTACTATAATAATAATAAAGGGGAAAATCAAAGAGAATTTCCTCATATTGGATAATAATAGAAGTATCTTCATCAAATATATATATCTAATCACATTTAGTCTGTTAATTCATGATCTTGTGGATTAATTTGTTTTGAGCAAAGGTAGATGAGGTCAATCATTAAATATTAAGAGAAAAGAGAAACAAAATTAAAGCAAGGAAAGAAAAAGGACAATTAAGAAATTAAAAACAAATTGCTATCATGCATCTACATACACTATACACATATATAAACAGAACCTATGGCTGCAAAGGAATTAATTAGTAGCAGTATCAAGCAAGGAAGGAAGCATTATGGCGGTTGTGAAAGCACCAGAAACAAGTCCGATCATGGAGCCTCCTTCGTTCTGTCATGTATCTGCTGATAACTGCGGCGGCGCCACCGTCACCAGAGAAGACGAAGATAATACAACAATACCACACATGCATTAATAACTATGACAAGTACGTACTATTCCTCATCAGTAGCACTGGTTCTCATGAAGGCAACATATATATTCGGTTGCCGAAGGGGAAAGGTCAGCTTCTTCTGCATCCTCCTGTCTAACGCCACGGACGAGCACCCTTGCCAAGGAAATGAGATCGATCGGGAAGGCTCACAACCGTTAACCACTGATATTAAAATTGCTTTTTAAGATTGTAACAAGTATATAAATAATTAAGATAAGTTGATGAATTAGTAAGCTAAAAACTTTAAGTCTCCAAACAATTTTGATAATAAGCACGGCTTGAGATAGTGAATGCGAAACTCTATGATTTATATGCCCTTGTTATTTTGAGGCCGCACCCTCAAACTGATGAGGATGAGGATTTAAGTTTGAGGGAAACCCTGTCCAATAATTTTTTCTCTCTGAAAATCAGTTCCCGCCACTCCTTCAATGCCTTCCTCAGAAATCAAAATGCAAAAGGAATTGGCTAGATCTTCTTCCGTGGGATGTGACGTTGATCATCCTCATGAAGCTTGGCACATTCGAAATCTTGCTTAAAGCCCAACGAGTGTGCACTCTGTGGCGTAGCATCTGCAAGGATCCCCTCCCTCGTGTGGCGCACCATTCACATGCTCGTCAACGCAGGAAATACAACTTGGATAAGATGTGCCGCCACGCAATTGACCGCAGCCGTGGCCAGTTGGTCGAGATCAATGTCCGGTACTTTGCCGACCATCATCTTCTACCCTANTAAGTTCACAAATTTTGTTTCTTTGTTAACCAATGTCTTTAGGGTGTTGATTAGCAAAACTCAAATTAAAATGAGTTAAATTGAATTAATTCCCATCCTCTTTGTTTTTGCTCTTATACCTTTGAAAGACAAAGGAAGAGCGAAGTTCATGTGTATCTCATTAGATTTCAAGATCATGTTCTTCATTGTTTGGATTATGTTTAGAAGAAAATTAATTGTTTGATCAACATTCATATTAATTGTTACTAATAAATTTGGATATTGTTATATCAATCTTAAATTTATTTGTCTGTTAGGATATTTATCTCTTTTTATTTTATCTGTTAAGATACTTACCTTATTTATTAAATTTATCTTTATGTTATTTTTAGGTTATAAATAGGTATATCATCTTTATACTTTATAAGTATACTTAAAAATACAACATTCAATAATATTCAAATATTAATCTACACATTTTGATGAATGACACTTAGAGATTTTATTTATTACTTTGTCCCTTAAAACCCCAAATATTATTCATGTAGGTTGATTTGTAAGGTTCTTAAGCAATTTTAGGTTGATCAACATTCATATTAATTTTTTTAGTTCGCGCACCTGGTTATGGCGGGTGAGTCTCCCAACGGGGATAACTGCGTTCACAAGGTCTCGAACTCGGGACCTTGCTTAAGCGATACCAAGCCGCTTATCACTTGGACCAACCCCCGTTGGTTCTTAAGCAATTTTCTGTTTAGAACGATGACTACATATTTTGAAAGCAGAAATACTGAATAGTACTTATTTGTATTGCATTAATTCATTCACCACTTATTCTTTTTAGTTGTAACATATTTTAGTGAATACTTGATGAAAACAGAGAGTAAAATGCATAACATATATATATGCGAGTCCTGTCTAGCAATTTGCTCATCGTATCTATGGCTGAAACGTATATATGTTTGTCTCATGCCATCTTACAGGGCACCTCATCTGCGATGTCTCCGACTTGTCCAATGCTCTAAAAAAATATCAGATGAAGGATTGATTAGAGTTGCGAAAAAGCTTGCTAGTTTGGAGGAATTACTCGAGATTACCTTATGCAAGAATGTGTCTGACATGGCTCTAAGGGCTGTTGGCTCAAGTTGCTTTGCTATTGCACAAACCATGCCCAAGTTGCGTACGTCATCTCGACTAATGATGGTGTGCATGCAATTCTTGATGGTTGCCTTAGCCTCGAATCTCTTGACCTACGGCAGAAACAACAGGTATATATGTGGAGGACTGCGCCGTCCTACAATTGACCTGGGAAGTAGTTTGGGGAGAACATGTGCTGAACAGATCAAGTGTTTAAGGCATCCAAACGTGCCCGCTGATGACTACAATTTTTTACCTTTTTATAAATTATCATCTGGAGATGATTGCCACATATATTAGTTTAAAACGGGTAAAAGAAAAGAAAGAAAACGTACGGAAACGAAAGAATACAAAGACTTTGCTTATTCACTTTAGGAATTTAAATTGGTTTTAAGGCCAATATAATATGTTATTTACAGTTGATTTGAATTCGAGTAGTATTGGTTTATGTGGTGCATTGTTTTTTGAATGTATTATTTGGATTTTATGTATGTTCAATAATGATTAGGTTGGAGCAAGATTCAATGTATATTTATTTCAAACGGGCTAATTAAATTCAATATACATAAAACATTGTTAAACGGAGTATGTGTGTCGTGTCTTATTTTTGGAGTTAATGGATTCTCACTCATGTATATATTGTCTTTCCCACTGTCTTAATTGTTTGTTATTTTGATGATAATGCCCAACACTAACGTATAGCAAATGTTAAAATTTTAAAATAATAAAGATTGTTAAAAAAAAAACTATTAACCTAATTTAAGAACTAATTTTATTTGTTTACTTTTACCACTATAATATGGAATTTGAAAGCTTCGTTACTTAGGCTTGTCGGCCTCTCTTAGGTTTTTATTTTTGTCAAGGTTGGCTCCTCTAAAATCATGCCGATACAATAAGTACTTTGTTATATTTAAACATTTTAGTTAGATGGCCCAAACTCATTCAACTTTCGTGATTAACGTTCATTTCACCTGAAATTTAAATCTGTAATTCCATGCCCAACATATATATGACGGTAGAAGTGCTGAATCATTCATCAACTCAAATTATGACCCAAAAAAATGATTTGTGTACGTAGACATTGCTCATTTTGGATTAAAAAATAATAAAATAATATACACGTAGAAGTAAAGACGATAATATCTCAGTATATTTTAACAGAAGTCGTATTGAGTTTGAGATTCGCTAAAGAAAAAATCTGTGTTGAGATGGACAATTATAATGCTCGAGTTGAATTAGTCAATCTTATTATTAATAGAGTTAGAATACTAGTGCAAAAAATAGAAAGAAATATTCTTTTAATTACTTTTTTAAGAAGGTATATTAACAAAGGATGTAGTAATCTTTTTTTTTTTTTAACAAATAACAACTCAAATTGCATGAAATATTTCTAATTAATTGTATCATACTCATATAATTTTTTAAAGTACGAGTCATTTTCTTGTATCTGTATTAATGATCTTTGACTCTTTTTTTTCCTTTTCTTTTATTCTACACATTGAAGTATGAGGATTTGACTATTGTGATTGTTATTTAAAATATGATTTTATTCTACACATTGAAGTATGAGGATTTGACTATTGTGAAGGTTTGGATCATGTGTACCGCAAGGAAAGGAAAATTACTCAACAGTCACTCACACTCACCTAACTGTCGCTTGTGTGGCATGGTAGTTAGAGCCTTAGAGGCATGCAATGCACTGCAATGGGAAGTAATAATTCTGAATTCTCTTTCTCTCTTAATCTTCTCTTCAAATCTCCAACCATTCAACAACAACCACCACCATGCTTTGTTCTATTTTTTCTCTCAATTCTTACACTCTCATTTATTTTTTCCATATGTCGTTGCAGCAGCGCCTCTGTTTCAATGCCCTTCTTCTTATGGGAAGAACCAAAGTTTCCACCCTTTTCTTCTCTGCTAATAACCACTACATGCTACCTTATTCCAACAACATAAGCCAAACTCTAGTAGTACAGAATCCAAATACCCAGAAGAAATCCCCATTCCCTTCTTCCATCTTAGGATTCTTGCGGCGCCTCATCCATACAAGTATGCTTCATCACATCTTCACTTATGTATACTTACTTTTTGCGAAATTGTCAAATTGAAGGCGACCTAAAATATTATGAGTTGTGGCATAGGTCAATAAAAGTATTCATTTTTATAGAACAAGAAGACAGGTTCTTTTGAGTGCAATTAATAAAAAAAAAATGTGGGTTTTGTCCTAATTTGTTGTAGTGAATTGTGCTTTTTTGTAAGGACTATACTAATGATGTGGGTTGGGTTCAATTGTAGAGGGAGCTGATGGGGGCTTACGAAGTGAGGAAGAAGAGAAAGTGTACTCTTGGTTATACACTCTGGCGCAATCTGACAAATACTTGGTCTTCGAGTATGTTAAGTCCACTGAAAGAGGCAAGTGTCCCCACTTTGCATTACTTTCTCTAATTGCATACTGATATTGAAATTGTGAAATCTGTGGCAACAAGAATGCATGTTTGATGCAATTGTCTGCAATCTGTAACTATTGCTAGAATTTCCTTAAAGATTTAATGTTATTTATAACCAAATGTGAGCATTAAGAATGAGTGTTTGTCTTTTTACTTAGTAAAATTGTTCTTACAATTTCTGTGCAGGCTTGAGTTTCACAGAAGCTGAGAGAAGGCTGAGGGAGAATGGACCCAATGTTCCACTTGAATACTCTTTACCAAGATGGTGGCATCTTCTATGGAACGCTCTTTTCCACCCTTTCAACATGGTTCTGATTGTTTTATCTGCAATGTCATTCATGGCCTGTGACAACCCAAATGGATGCATCATGCTCATACTGGTTTTCATCAGTGTAGCCCTCCGTTTCTATCAGGTATCTCTATTAAATTGAGTGAATAAATGATTGAATATGTGCCTTCCCTTTTGCTCTATTAATCTGGTACCTTTAATTAGGAATATAGCAGCTCAAAAGCAGCCATGAAGCTGTCAGAGTTTGTGAGATGCCCAATAAAAGTGCAAAGATGTGCTGGTAGAGTTGTGCAGACAGAACTAATAGTTCAAGTTGATCACAGGGATGTCGTTCCTGGTGACATTGTGATATTTGAACCTGGGGACCTCTTTCCTGGAGATGTCAGGTTGTTATCTTCAAAGCATCTGGTTGTAAGGTATGTCAACTGCAAAATCTTCTGGTTTGATGGATCATAGTTGAGACTTCCTATCAAAACATTTGTATCCTTTGCCTAATTTTCAGCTAGCAAAATGCATCACATTGTGATTTTCTAACCTTTTTTTAATAGCCAGGCCTCACTAACTGGGGAATCTTGGACAACCGAGAAAACTGCAGATATCAGAGAAGACCAAAGCACTCCTTTATTGGATTTAAAGAACATCTGCTTCATGGTGGGCCTTTTTCTATATCTTAAATATTTTGTGGCCTTCAATAAGTGACTAACTGGTCATGAACATTACAGGGCACAAATGTGGTCTCAGGTACTGGAACAGGCTTAGTTATTTCAACTGGATCTAATACATACACGAGCACCATGTTCTCAAAAGTTGGGAAGAAGAAGCCGCCAGACGACTTTGAAAAGGGTCTCAAATGGATATTTTACTTGCTCATTTCAGTTATGGTAGTTGTAGTTACAATAATGTTTGTGATAGATTACATTTCATCTCTTAATCTGAGCAACAGCATGCTTTTTGGAATCTCAGTAGCATCTGCCCTCAATCCTCAGATGCTTCCCCTCATCATTAACACATGCCTTGCAAAAGGAGCACTTGCTATGGCTAAAGACAGATGCATTGTCAAAAGTTTAACAGCTATTCGTGAGATGGGATCGATGTAAGTATAAACTCACATTACAAATCAACTGACTGGTGATTTGGATTTTGAACAAACCATTCTAAAAATACTAATTCAAATACCAATTTGCAGGGATATCCTTTGTATAGACAAGACAGGCACACTTACAATGAATCGCGCGATTATGGTTAATCATCTTGACAGCTGTGGTTTACCCCAAGAAAAAGTTCTGCGCTTTGCCTTCCTCAATTCTTACTTCAAGACTGATCAAAAGTATCCATTGGATGATGCAATTCTAGCATATGTATACACACATGGATTCAGGTTTCAGCCATCCAAGTGGAGGAAGATAAATGAGATTCCTTTCGACTTCATAAGAAGAAGAGTGTCTGTCATCTTGGCAACAGAAGATAGGCACTCACAGTTCTTCGGCTGCAGGTTCATGGTAACAAAAGGAGCTTTGTTAGAAGTCATGAGAATTTGCTCTTTCATTGAGAATTCTTATAAAGCAGAAATCTCCACCTTCTCTTCATATTACTATCACAGGATCTTAAATCTGTCAGAAGAACTAAGCAATGAGGGGTTAAGGGTCATAGGAGTAGCTATAAGGAAGCTAGGAATGGAAACAAGTGATGGAGACAAAGGAAGTGGTGAGGACATTGAAAGAGACATGACATTTCTTGGCCTCATAACATTTTTTGACCCACCAAAGGACTCGGCAAAGCAAGCACTGTGGCGATTAGCCGAAAAAGGAGTGGAAGCAAAGGTTCTAACAGGCGACTCGCTCTCCCTGGCAACAAGGGTATGCACTGAAGTTGGCATAAGGACCAATCATGTCATAACAGGGCCAGAGCTAGAACAACTTGACCAAGACACATTCCATGAGACGGTTAAAAGAGCCACCGTACTTGCTCGCCTCACGCCAACACAGAAACTTCGAGTGGTCCAATCCCTGCAGACAGTTGGGAACCATGTTGTTGGATTCTTGGGAGATGGAGTGAATGATTCACTTGCTCTTGATGCTGCTCATGTAAGCATCTCCGTGGACTCAGGCGTGGCCATTGCGAAAGACATGGCAGATATCATCTTACTTGAGAAAGACCTCAATGTGCTTGTTGCAGGAGTGGAGCACGGAAGGCTCACATTTGGGAACACAATGAAGTATGTGAAGATGTCAGTGATTGCAAACTTGGGTGGTGTCATCTCACTCCTCATAGCTACCTTGTTCCTCAAGTATGAGCCTTTAACTTCAAAGCAGCTCCTCACACAGAATTTCATATACAGCGTGGGACAGATCGCGATCCCTTGGGACAAAATGGATGAAGATTATGTGAAAAATCCTCAGAAATGGTCCAAAAAGGGCTTGCCTATGTTCATATTGTGGAATGGACCAGTGTGCACTCTATGTGATATTGCAGCACTTTTCTTCCTATGGTTCTATTACAATGTTGATGAAGATGTTGATGAAAAGTTCTTCCACTCAGCATGGTTCATTGAGGGACTCCTAATGCAGACCCTTATCATTCACTTGATTAGGACTGAGAAGATCCCTTTTGTGCAGGACATTGCTTCTTGGCCAGTGATTTGCTCCACCCTTTTGATATCTTCAATTGGAATTGCAATTCCATTCACACCTATTGGGAAGGTCATGGAGTTCACGCGTCTGCCGCTATCGTATTTCGGATTTTTGGTTGTTCTTTTTCTGGTATACTTTGCAGTTGGCCAGGTGGTTAAGAGACTTTACATATTGGTTTATAAGAGATGGCTTTGAAAAGTTTAATATCAAACTTTTACATCAACAAAATTTACAATGATTCAATTTGTAAACAAGCAATTTCATTTGCGTTCAAGCAAAACTACCAGACATTAAAAAGAAAAGTAAAAACGAGATAACTCGGTGAATTGCGATTTCAAAATGCCGTGTCAGTGTCAGAGGGACAAAAAGGTCCTACCGGGAGTCGAACCCAGGTCGCTGGATTCAAAGTCCAGAGTGCTAACCACTACACCATAGAATCGGATGATGCTAGATTAAGCGCAAAAATTAAAGTAAAATTGAACATATGTTTTTTGGTCACTTAATTTAGATTTGTGTGATCAATCATGAATCTTTAGTAGTGAAATATTATGAGCCCTGCAACATGTACACTCCGAATTCATACATCATACATACACCTGTATTAATATACGATGGGTCCCATATAATAACTACCAACTCCACTCACACTCTCACTCACTCTCGCGTCACATACACGCATAACCTTCCCACTTCCACTTTCTTGTCTCGAAAATAAGGAATGAAAAGACAACCCATTTCGTTTTCTCTATTCACTCTCGTCACTCTCTTCACCCTTATCATCTTTCGTCGCTCTCTTCATGCTTGTCTCTCTTCTGCAAACTCATCATGCTCTCTGCACAAATATGTACCAAACATAATCAAATACCCCACAAGAAAACAAACACTAGTTAGTACATCGAAATTGATTTCACTGTTTAGGGTTTTGTTCATCGATTTTGCTTTCGGCCTAACTTTATAATTTGGTGGTGTATATGTACGAGTGTATGGGTTTAGGGTATACACAAAGCATTGTGTAAAGATTGTGAACTTATTTATGCTTGAGTAAAATCAGTGATGTACACAAGCACGTAATGTTTGTGCACACAGTCATATAAAGTTTCTGCACTAAGTCATATAAAGTTTGCGCACACCAATCAGATATCATATTCTGCAATATTACTTTACTATACATTAATTAATGTTCATATATATAAAGTTTATGCGTTAGAATGTATAAAAGTGTGAGTAAAAACTCTTGAATTAAATTCGTGATGTTAATTGTTCATTACTGTAGAAATGACTCCTCCACGATCACTCAAAGGGACATCTATTGCTAAGGACGCCAACAAAAATGTTCCACACAATCCAGCACAAGTGCAAAGTTTGTGCACAATGTCATATAAAGTTTTTGTATTTGTGTCTATAACATTTGTGCACTTAAATTTTATGTTGTAATGTATGTCACTAACACGCTCTCTTGCTTAAACAAGGTCTTGTACTTCCACAAGGACAAGTTTGGCCTGTTCAACCTACTCAATGATATTATGGAGGGAAAAGTAATTCAGCTGTGAATGAAAAAGGTCGAAAAGAACCAGGGTGAAGAGATGCGCCCACCTGATGAAATTATGGAAGAAACACATATTGAAGTTGATGTAACCTCAAATAATGCTGAGATGGATCTCACGGAACAAAAAAAAAAAGATTCATCTGAATCTACCTCCTGACTTAGTTTCTCTTACTCAATTAACATCACAGTTCTGAAAGATGCGCAAAGATATGTTGCTGACATCAATGCTGTCAACGCATAATTGTTTGCGAGAAAAGCTCGTTTGGATGCCAAATGAGCCTGCAAGGGTAGTCCCGGCTGAGGAGTCATCCAGCTCGGATGTCGAAGAGGTGTCGGGGCTAGGCTAAGCTGCCGCCCCGGCAGCAACGAAAGGGAAGTCTCCAATTGAGTCCGTACATGGACGTCAGCACAGCAGAGCGTCTTGGGGAACAAGGAAAATAGGGGAAAAAGATTCGGAAGCATTAGGGGGTGGGGGCATGTAATAATTTTGTCCCTAATTGTTTTTCAAAGAATGTTGCTGTGTATAAATTTTGTACATAAATACTAATCAACCCAATTGATTTTAAATGTTCTAAAAGTTATAGCTTCTGTTACATCAATCATATGTTCATTTCATTAAATGATCTAAGATCTAAGATATAAGTTCATTTCAATAAAGGTTTAAAGATTTAATTGTCCACTAATATACCTTGAGGTGTTGAGATTATGAATAAAGTTTGCGCATCTTATGGGGTAAAGTTTGTGCATAACGTCCTATAAAGATTGTGAACTTATTTATGTTGAGTAAAATCACAGGGTTGTACAGAAGTATGTAATATTTGTGCACATTGTTATATAAAGTTTGTATACTATGTCATATAATGTTTGTGCACTCCAACAGATATCATAGTCTGCAAAAATACTTAACTATACATTAGGTAATATGCATATATGTAAATTTTATTAATTAGAATGTATAAAAGTGTGTGTACACATGTATGTGAACTAATTGTTATAAAGTTTGTCTATTAAAAATGTATAAAGATTGTGAACTTATTTATGTTTGAGTAAAATCACAGTGTTGTACACAAGTACGTAATGTTTGTGCGCATAGTCATATAAAGTTAGTGCACGATGTCATATAATGTTTGTGCACTCCAATCAGATATCATATTCTATAAAAATACTTAATTATACATAAGGTAATATGCATATATGTAAAGTTTATGCATTAGAATGTATAAAAGTGTGTGTACACATGTATGTGAACTAATTGTTACAAAGTTTGTCCACTAAAAAATATAAAGATTGTGAACTTATTTATGTTTGAGTAAAATCATAGTGTTGTACACAAGTGCGTAATGTTTGTGCACACAGTCATATAAAGTTTGTGCAAAAAATCATATAATGTTTTTGCACACCAATCCTATATCATTTCTGCAATATTACTTTACTATACATTAAGTAATATGCATATATGTAAAGTTTATTCATTAGAATGTATAAAAGTGTGTGTACACATATATGTAGATCAATTGTTATAAAGTTTGTCCATTAAAAATGTATAAATATTATGAACTTATTTATGTTTGAGTAAAATTACAGTCTTGTACACAAGTACATAATGTTTGTGCAATAAGTCATATAAAGTTTGTGTACTCTAATCAGATATCATATTCTGCAATATTGTTTTACACTCCATAACAACACACTTCATAATCACAAAACGAAAATGATTCATTTCAAAAATGTTCCTGCTTCCGTATGTGGATTCTGCAACTCTGAATAAAATTGTTTTAGAGATTCGTGTGTGATCTTGTTGAGAAAATCACGTCGGAGTGCGTTTTGGTTTGTGATACGACTGAGAAAATCTTGTCGGGAGTCGCATAGTATTGTAAATGAGAAAGGTTTATTGTAACTCATATAACTGTCATTGATTAAGTATAATTTGGTGGTATATGTACAATGAAAGAACTTTATCTCCACGTTAGACTGATTCATCTTGCGCTCGGGTTTAACAAAAAAAAAAAAGGAACCAGCTAATTCAGCCTCTAATATAGTAGAGATTCTTAAACGGGGCATATCTAATCTAGAATTATAAGTAGAGACAAAAACTGGGCACACAATTGGCCCAAGCAATGAGTCAAACTTGGGTGTATAATTGTATTGGCATGTTTCTATTGATAATAACAGTAAGCAAGCATATGTGAGTGAATTTCCCTAGTGATTCTGGACAGCTTACAGTGGAAGACTCAAACTCTGGCTCCTACAGTGCTGCTTGAAGAAAAAGAGCTTCTCAATGACACTTGCCTCTTCTGCAATTCACCCCTAACTGAAGAACCTCCGCTACTCCCCTGCTTAACAAACTTCACATCCTTGCTTCCAGAATCTTCGACCTGGCTCTCTGATCTCTCTCCCTCATAATTTAAATCCACCACCACATCCTCACGGACCACCATAGAAACAGAAGAAGATGAATCCACGGAAACCGACCTCCTCACGTGCTCTGTTTCCTCTCCCTCCCCTTCATCACGTGAGCTAATTACAATAGAAGCTTCACTCTCACCAGAAACGCTTGAATGACGATCAGGCTCAGCGGCACTCACCTCACTGCCACCAGAACCGTGGACCACGGGTGCACGGCACAAGGGACAGTTCGTGTGCGACGCGAGCCACGTGTCAATGCAAGGGACGTGGAAAGCGTGGCTGCATTTTGGCAACAGCCTGATACTCTCCTCCTCTTGGAACTCGCCTAAACAAACAGAGCACTCTGTTCCGTCGATTAGGCCTTCGTTTTTTCTGTACGTGAAGGCGGTGATGGAATCTATGATCGGTTGCTGGAGACCCACCGTGCGGATGAACCATATGGGGTGATCTACGACGGAGGGTCCCACGTCATCGTCATCAGAAGCTGGAACAGGGGAATTTCCATTGACATAGAACAGTATGGGGTTGTTGTTCCCATGCGTGCTCCTTCGGCTTCGGAATCGGATCATGCAGATGATGAAGACGAGGGTAAGGGTGAGCGTGCAGGCCACGACGATGATGGCGAGTGGAAGTAGATGCAAGTGAAACCCCATTAACGAAAAGCAGAGAGAGGAAGGAAAGTGTTTTGGGTGGTTTTATGGGACAAAGTGAGTTTCCATTGGGTGGGGGAATTTACTCACTAGTTTCGTTTTTCAAAATCGGTGGAATTTCATAAGGGCGTTAACGCGTTAACTTTTTAATCATGATGGGGACCCGTTACAGAGATTCCTCTCTAATTCTGTGATCTAGTACAAGATAAGATATTCTTGTGGAGCACACACTTTTGTTTTTTCTTTTTATCTAATTTTTTTTTTTTTACACAAACTCACACAAAAATATCTTTTTATTGTACTAATATTTAATCACATTTTAACATAAGACACTATTACTTAATCACATTTTAACATAGGGCGGCCAAATAGGCTAGCCCGACCCAGCTAACCCACAGATTAAATGGGTTGGGCCTTAACGAAGACCGATTTTTAAATGTTTAGTCTGTCCATTCATGTGGGTAAACGGGTTAATTCGAGAGTTTTGCCTATATTTATACTAAATGGGTCAATTTAATCCACGAGTTAAATGGGTCAGGCCTAAACAGACTTTTGCTATTTATGCACCGAATTTTATACGTTTGATCCATCCATTTAATCAGGTAAGCGAACTGGACTAGCGAGTTGATCTCATTTTGACAGCTCTATTTTAACATCATTCCATGGCTCCCAAGTTACGTTGCTCCGTCTTGTAACAAGTGTTAAATTTCGTGAAAAGCTTTAACTTGATACTTATTCTATTCTATTACTCAGTCTGCCTACGTGTAAATGTTACTTCCCATCATTTTAAATCATATATGAAAATAAAATTACATTTAGATACATAGATTTAAAACTTTTTAGAAGTAAAAAATGACCTTTATTTAGTTAAAAACTTCTTTATACTTTGGCATACTCTTCTTCGTGACCCATACAAAGAGAATAAAGTGAGGCTATTTGTATAACTTATTTTTGGATCATTAATAACTACACTCACAAAAATTTAGAATCCACTAAAAAAAAAAAAGTGATAAAAATAAAATATAATAAATTTCACATGCAAGTGTAGTTATTGATTATTTAAAAACCTGGGTGGTACAAACATCATTTCGGAAAAAAAAAAAAAGGGTGATAACAGATTTGATGATGGGAATTGATCGGGTGACACACAGTCAAGGCTTGACTCAGCCAGAGAAAAAGTGAGAACACATTTGATGATGGAATCCAGTGTACACATTTGGGTGGTACAAATGTAGATTTTTCAAATTTTTATCCGATCAACAATTTGCAGAAGGAATAAATGTATCAGGTTTACACTAAACCCAAAATAAAAGCTATCTGCTCTTCTCCTTGGAATTAATCAAGTGCATTTGGTGAAAATGCATAGAAATCTAGAAGTAATGTCAGTAGATTTCACGATACTTATTTGAGGTACTTATTTGAGACATACCATGATACTCATACAACCATCAGAGATCGAGAGCCATTTTCCCCTTATAGTGCTGTCTTCATAAGATCCTTGACATCCAATCCCAATTAAAATGTATCTATTGAAAATGCTTAATTTTATAGTATCTCATGGTTTCCTTAGTTATTGCCCGGTAGTTGATGCTGTTGCAAGAGGCACTTTTCCTGCAATTGTCAAACCATAACCTTTGAGCCCAACATACTCAGCAGGATTGTTTGTCATTAGCCTCATTGTATGAACTCCCAGATCTCTTAGTATCTGTAATACATTGTTTCATTCAATTAGTTGAAAAATAATGCATAGGAGACAAAATAAATTCATGATTAAAATTAATTGTCGCATACCGTTGTGGAGTCAATTTAGCCCCAAATCAGGATGAGCATTGGCTGCACCAGAACTTAAAGCCCATTATTATGGAGTCACCTTAGAAGCTATTAACTAATATTAAACGGACATGGGCCGTACCAAACTCAAAGGCCTACAAAGCAAGGTTAGATGCCTGTTGGAGCAATGAAGGAGAACTAATAAAAATGTAAAAAATTATTACTGTGGCCAATTAAAATATTACACCTCACATGTGTGAAGTGTTTGTAATTAAAATGTGTTAAAATAATTGTATCCCCACAAATATGTCTATAAATAGAGAGTAACATTATTTTTAAGAGACATGATTAGAACTAGAGAGAAGATGATATTGATTTCTAGAGAGAAGACAAAGTAAAGAGAAAGCATTATTTGTTATTCAAGAGTGAAGATTGTTTAATAGTAAGAAGAACCTCAACAATTGTTCTTCATTGTTCTTATTGTCTTTTATTTGATATTTTTTGGCTTGCTTTCATTGTTTCCTCGGTGTTTATTTGAACCAAACTCTAAAACACATAAAAATTGTTAAGGATAAAAGTGTACTGAAGAAACATATTTTCTTATTTGCCAAGTCATACAAAGAGCCAAGAACCCATTCAATGAGAGGAAAAAATCACTCCTGGTCCCTCTCATAGCATTGCACTATCAAAAAGGACAAAGATTCATTGTTGGAGCTATAAATAGGAATCGAAATATTAGTGCTAAAGTGAAACGCATTACAACTAAAAATGACCAAATTCCTCATGCTCTTAATCAATCAAATTTTGACATGTGTCTAATGTTTAGTAAATTTTAATATTTTTTTTTTGCAAAGAGCCGTTGGAAGTATTATGCTGCAAAGACTTTTGCATAGAGATGTTGTCATCTAGTCGCTGCCATGATTTTTAATTTTTTTTTTCCTCCTAATTTTTACTCTGTAAATATCAATTTTGTTTCACTTTTATTTACACAACAATTTGCAATCTTTCTCAATACATCTTCTAAATTATCTTTACACAAATTCTACTTTTATCTACCTTAACAAAAAAGAATCTAAATCAATTTAACTTGAATCATAAGTCTCATGTGCTCCAAAGATCACAATGAATATAAATCTCCAAGCACCAATTCACAGTATAGAACACAATCTGGTTAACTACTAACAAAACAATACCTGTGCTCCAATACCATACTCATGGTTTCCATGCTCATCGCCCAAGCCAATGCCTCTACCTTCATGCCCTCGGAGATACACTAGGGCACCCCTACCTGCTGCTTCAATTTGCTTCATAATAATAAGCATTGAGATGTCCCCATTTGGTTGGTATCCGTGCAGCTGAAGCATGCACATATTTAAGGAACATTCTAACAAGTTTGTGTCACATATAATATAAGGAAATATGTGCATACCTTCAATTTGATCAGTAAGTACAACTATCAGAAATATCTGATAATTTCATTAGTACCTGATTAAATCAGCAATGGATGTGATTTTCAAGTTTTCTTTGGCTGCCAATCGCCATTGAACCCTCATCGTCTACTATCTCGCATAAAACAGCCACAGGTTCCAAGCCAGCCAGCCCAGCAAGATCAACAGAAGCTTATGCGTGTCCTGCTCTTTTGAGAACCCCTCAGATATGCCACGGGCGAGTGAAACCATCAGGCCTTGAATCTCATGATGCGAGCGAGAGGATTGTTGCTGCCCTGTCATGGACTCCTATAAGCTGCAGTTTTCTTGTTATCAGTTAAGAAATCAATACTATGCTTAAAAACATATATATATATATATATATATATATATATATATATATAATGTTCTTAAAGATCATTGTCAAATCTAATAAAATCATTCAATTGTCTATGTCCAACAATGTAAGGCATCTGAGCTTTTAAGGGCTTTAGAGTTCGATTCATGTTGCCTAATTTCTCTAACAAACATGTTGAATTTCAGCACACGGTATAAAACTAGTCTGCATTGTCCACGCTTCAACCTCAATGGGCTTCATGCGTGAGGGAGCGAATATCTTCAATAGCCTCTGTGATTGAAGAAAAACCTCGTGTAGGACAATCCGGATCGTGTTCATAGCTATCAGAGAAGAAGCCATTGATTACAGGATTTATCTCTGCAGAGAGTGTGCCTAAAGCAAACGTATCCGGTTGCTGTTTTAATTCTTATTGGTTTGTCTACAATTTTGTCATTATTCTATCGATATGATTCCCTCTCTATAGAGGCTCTTATGATACTCAAACATACAACATCTCAATAATATATTCAAAGTATTATATTTCTTGTGCCCCTCACCCTCGAGCTTAACCCTCCATGTAACTGATTATTTGCTTCTTTCCCAGTCCGAATGGTTTTCAATTATAGACAGACACACTAGGATTTATGGGATAAATAACACATTATATGGTAATGAAAGCTGCTCACTTGAAACATGGATGGAGAGACATGGAAGAGCAATGGAAACTGATAAAAGCCATTAATAATTTAATCCCTATATGTGAAAGCTCAATTGGGATTGAGGAATGGCTGAGTTGTGTCAGCTTCAGCTTCTTTTATGGCAACTAGAACTAGTACATATATGCTTACACGCAATGCAAGTAACAGGGTCCACAAAGAATGTTTGATAAAAGGGTTTACGTTTAGTGTTAAGATAACAAGAGCCAGCAAACACCAGTTACATATAATTAAAAAAATTTATCAGATAAATAATATATATATTCAATCTAAAATTAACACCACAAGAAAAAAAACTAAAATTATATTTCTTTATTTCTTTTAAAAAAATAGCAAAAATGAACAGGAACTAGAGCTCGTCGAAAACAAACTCGCATTGTCGAAGACAAGGTCGCGTCGGAGACAAGGATGTAAATTAAAGAAAAAGACATAGAGAATTGAAGGAGGAGTTAAAGTATTATGTTTTTTATTAAGATTTGATTAGTAAATCAAACTTAAAAAAATAAAAAACTTAAAATGACGTAGTTTTGGTCATCTGGTGTATCTGCGACATACTCGTACCCAACCATACCCATTCTATTTATTTTTAATAAATTTTTTTGATACATACCCAACTACTCACGACATAACATTCATACAAATACTTCTCCAAAATTTAAAGTACCCATTCAACATAGGTTACAACTTAGCTGCTGAGGTGGCAATCACCCTGTTTTCCCCCTCAACACCGTGGCCATTCGCCACTTGCAATTGTAATGTTTGTTTAGTGATTGAAAATGATTTCAATTACATTAAAATGAGTGGAAGTGAGAGTAATGTTAACAACCTAACTAAATTGATTCTTGGAGAATCAACTCATATATATAAAGATTAGAAACAGACATACAAGAGAGAGAGAGAGTAAATTGTTTTCTTCCCAAAAACTAGTTCTACATTTTCCAGACAAAAATTTTATATTATCTCTGTCCGAGTTTTTAGTAAAGTACAAAAAATTAATTTTGTCTACATATTTATATATCCTCTCGTGTCATTGGTACAAAACACAAGCATAACAAATTCACAATAGCGTACCCCACACATCTAGGAGTGTGGTTGTGAGTCCAATTGAGCTATCATTTGTGGAAGTGAAAATATGTTGCTTTTAATTTTGTGGTTGGTAAACCCTGCTATATACACCATCTCCATCAGCAACGACAAAGTGACGCGGAGGGCGGAAATGGTGGTTGCTGTGTTGTTGTAAGATGCATGCTGAGGCCGCCGCAGCTTCGGGTGGCATGGAGAAGTGATGGAGGCTGGCGCCTGTGCGGTGGGGAGTTTTACCACTTTACCAGGTGCGAGATTCACGACAGTTTATACATTATGTATGGTCAATACTATACATACGGAGGTTTTTCATCTCTTCTGGTATACGCCATTGCATTCAATTGAATTGGCAATTGCAGAACTAGTAAGTGGGAAAAAAAAAACAAAACAGTCAACCTTGTTTGTTTCAAGTCTGTTTCAGCTTCATTGTCCCTCTTGTTTGTTCTTGTTCATTTTTTCTTATCGTTGGTTTAGTTACAGGCACTCCTTTTGGCAATTGGCTGGAAAACAGTGGAGTAAGAAAAATTATTGGCTATATAAGATATTCTGAGACATTCTCCATAAGTAGTTGTCTGTCAGGTTTTGCTTATTAAACTAGGTGCATATATTGCCTGAGATGTGAGGTTTTAATGAAACAAAGCATCCTGTCTTGCATCATATGAGACCTGAATTGAGAATTAAAATGAATGGTTTTATTTGCTAATATGTTTGATAATTTAATTGTAGAGTAAATCATGAATTGGCAATATAAAAACAGGGCTGCCCTGATGTGATGGGTCAAATGTACACAACCTTACCTTTGCACCATTGAGGTTGTTTCTGACTTTCACCATCAAGAACTTATGGCCATTAGGTTGGAAGGTAGCAACCATGTTATTTCACCAAAGCTCACTATTTTCCTAAATTAGCTATATAATCAAATACAGAATGTGTTCCTCATCTATTGTGTGGCTTGGTAAACAATTTAACGTTTCACTGTAAATTGATTGTTGTTTACATTACACTACTAGATTACTCAATTGACTCATTTAAATTCTCCTATAGATCACTAATACCAAGTATATTATATATCTCAATAGTTCATGGAAATGTATAAGAAACATGAAACCTTTGTATATTTACATTTATGTGGCGTTTGTATTGTGCATATGACCTGTGACCTAATGGATTGAAGGAAAGAGGACTCGGTAATGTTGGGAGGTTTTAAGAGGATGGAACAGTAGAGAATGCTTCATAAAGAAATTGAAAGGAAAGGGAATGAATAGAACAAAATAAATTTCTATTTGATTGGATGATTTATGAAGGAAACGATCATGGAATGGTAACTGGCAAACCATACCAGTTTGAAATTCAAGTACAATGTCATTGTAGGGGAAGAAACAAAGGATTATGATTGAAGGAAAGGAAAGGAGGCGTGTTAATTGGACTAGTCTCATGCTAGTCTGATATCCATACTGAGTAGATAATCATACATTCCCTTAGCCTCAGAGCGTGTTTACTATAATAATACATTTAGTTTTGTCGAGTGTGTTTATGAGTTAGATTTTGGAGGTGGGAGGAAGGAAGTTAACCAACTATGAAAACCGGCTTGGACCGGTGAACTGGTCATGTTACTGGTCTGAGCCCAACGTTCAATCGGATGTGCAACTAGGCCGGCATGAACCAGTGCAAATCGGCACAAACAGGTGTGGACCGGCCGGGTCCACGGTTCACCGGCTCCTTTTCTTTCTTTCTTTCTTTTTAGTTCAGTGTTTTAGTGATGGACTAATGGGATAAGTGCTGTGACTCATGCACATCACAATATTGTTTAAACAGTAATGCTGCGGCTTCTGCATTTTATATTAAGATATTGACTTTATCGTTTTCATTAATATCTCATGTGGTGATGATGTCCATTTTTTCCCCCCTTTTCAGCAAACAGTTGTGAGAATAGGTCATGTATACAGTCATTAAGGAGACAGGTTTGTATTTGAGCAAGAAATATTCATATAGAGCTGTTAGTTCTTCCTTATTCGAATACATGTTCATTTCTTTGTTTGTGTTCTGCCATGAATTTTTGTACCTATATTGTAATGATCTAAGGCTTAATAAGTTGACCATTCGTCTTATGCGACCACTAACAAGTATTTTCCCTCTTTCAGCCAAAAAATAGAAAATAATAATAATATTTTTGCCGTTAGTAATAATTGGTTATCTATGTAAACAAGCTCCATCCAAAATCCAAAATGAACAGTTTATTAACCAGATGTTGTGTACTTTAGTGTGTTGGAAGAAAGAGGAGAAAAAAGAACCAATACCAGTAGTGGAAAACAGAACCAAGTCGTCGTCAAGATTCTGTTGCCCCCATATAGCTTTTTGTTATTCTATGAATACCACACTCACAAAATTAGAGAGAAGGCAAAAAAAAAAAAAAAAAAAAAAAAAAAAAAAAAAAAAAAAAAAAAAAAAAAAAAAAAAAAAAAAAAAAAAAAAAAAAAAAAAAAAAAAAAAAAAAAAAAAAAAAAAAAAAAAAAAAAAAAAAAAAAAAAAAAAAAAAAAAAAAAAAAAAAAAAAAAAAAAAAAAAAAAAAAAAAAAAAAAAAAAAAAAAAAAAAAAAAAAAAAAAAAAAAAAAAAAAAAAAAAAAAAAAAAAAAAAAAAAAAAAAAAAAAAAAAAAAAAAAAAAAAAAAAAAAAAAAAAAAAAAAAAAAAAAAAAAAAAAAAAAAAAAAAAAAAAAAAAAAAAAAAAAAAAAAAAAAAAAAAAAAAAAAAAAAAAAAAAAAAAAAAAAAAAAAAAAAAAAAAAAAAAAAAAAAAAAAAAAAAAAAAAAAAAAAAAAAAAAAAAAAAAAAAAAAAAAAAAAAAAAAAAAAAAAAAAAAAAAAAAAAAAAAAAAAAAAAAAAAAAAAAAAAAAAAAAAAAAAAAAAAAAAAAAAAAAAAAAAAAAAAAAAAAAAAAAAAAAAAAAAAAAAAAGAGAACAAAAGAGAAAGCTGCCTACCACTAAGGGTTATGCGCTGTCAGACAAAACCCTCTCACCTAAATCAAAATCCCTTTTTTTTTCTCTCTTCTTTCCATCATCATCATAATCTCTATTTACTTTCTTGGTTTTGTTTTTCTCTCAACGTTTCTTCCTTATGTATCCTTGTTGGATTCTATGCTAGGCCCCCTAGGAGCTAACCAAAAACACAAAAGAAAAAGGGGGGGGCTCTCTCTCTTACTTTCTAAAGCACTTTGGGAACAAATCAAACACAGTTTAGTGAAAGCCATGTGATTGCCTGATATGTCATTTGATTGGTTTGGTGGGGATTCATATGTTTTTGCTAATATGTGGTGCTGTTAGCTTTAGTTGCTTGTGGCCCCCCTACTACAAATTTTTTTTTATATATTCATGCACTTGCAAAACTCAAAGTTGCTCTCTCCCTTTAAATTTTTTTTTTTATAACTGAATTGGCATATCAGGGATTTGGAAATAGACACTCTCAGGTCTGCATGGAGAGTCCATGCCATGCCAAAACCTTTCTCTCTGTATTCTTTTCTGTATGGTTGGTAGACATCAACACTTTGTGCAAGTTTTTTATTAGAAAAATGATATTTGTCCTCCTTTGTTGTTTGTTATGAAATATCGTGTGGACACATATGTTGTATTAATTATTAGATGAGATTTTATTAGGATGTAAATTTCACTAAAAATTATCCAATAATACATAAAATGTGAATTATTACCGTGTCTAACAATAAATGAGTTCATGTAAATGAATTCTTTTACCCGTTTACAATTTGTAAGGTTGTGGGTCCTAAGCTAGATGTCTTTGTTACAGAACAAGTTGAGGTTGTCATGCTACTTGGCTAGAGATTTTTCCTCTCTTGATTATAGAGATATCAAATCATGTTTTGATTTTCTTGCCCCGTGTGAATACAGACCTTGGAGCGTTGAAAAACTTGCAGCCTAGAATTATCTTCTCTATTAATCAAACTTGCTTTTGCCTCCTAAAGAATCTTTTAGAATAATAATTGTCTTTTTTTTTTATTTTGCTTTTAAAATTGTCTAAAGAAACTTTTGTTCGTAAATTACTATATTAATTCGAAGGTGTGACTGAGTGAAAGGGGTTTACCTTCTCTTAATTAATGTCAGAGATTCGATCATTAACTTTAGATATGTAGCAACCTTAAACTCAATTACATCCTCATCTTGGAAAAAAAAAAACTATTCTAAACCCACATGAGCTAATATCCTTTCAAGCCTCTTGTTTTGGAGAGGTTTCTTTGATTGAACACAGCTTGTTTTTTAGCATGTGCTCAAATCTGATCATGTACGCAGAATTTTAACTTTGGTTCAACTTTTGGTTTAGCCACTCGTAAGTTTCAGAGAAATTTTTGTCACATCCCTATTTTTTAATGTTAACTAGTCTTGGATACAATGATTAGCTCGCTGAAAGTGGGGAAAAAAAACCCTTCCATCTGTATTTTCAATATCTGCTACTATTTTATTTACTTACACATCATCAGGGTTCTTTTCACTGCATATTTTTGGGAATGATTAAATAACCGAATTGGGAAGTTAACTTGCTTTTGAAGTTGGATTCATTCGGGATATCCATTCAGAAATTATTAGTGTTAGGAAACAAAAAAAAAAAAAGAGAGCGCCTTATGTGCAGAGATAGATAGATGCTTCTTTATACATGAAAGTCAGCGACACTAACAAATATGTCTCATGCCCCCATCCATGACCATGCAGTTGTCATGTTGAAGACTTTATATTCATATCTAAATTCCAATTCCAATATGACATGGTTCTCGCTCTATCCAGCGCACATGGGTGTTTCATGACACGTCATTATACTCACGAAAAAAATCCGGCGACGCATCCATTATCGAAAGAAAAATTCTTGAGTAATTCCCCAGCATTAAATTAGATATTTTTTAGATCATATAATAAATAATATTTCAGTTTCTATTTATAGCCACGGAAGAATTTATCTGTTGGAAGGGGCTAAAAGCACCGATTCTGAGTTCTTAATCATAGGTCCACAAGAACCACAGAAACATATTGCTATGCTTATACCTATAGGCTATAGCTGTCTACGATTGGGACATGTATGTTCCCCCATACTGGGTTTAAACTTTGAAGCTCCCCCCGCAACCTCAATTTTTTCATGTGAGACAGAGTGCTGCAAAGTTCTGTTTGGACTGAAGCAGATAGATGGTCTCACCGATTTGATCGAAAATAAATGTTTATTCAGCTACTTCATGTTTTATGCCTCGTTATTAAATTTACTATCAGACCAGTTTTGTTTTGATTGTATCAGATGACTTTTATTACATTAATAAGATTATGAAAGATATTGCTCTCACAATTTTCACAATTCATTCCGAATGATGGAGCATTAAAGGTCATCTTTATAAGAGCTCAAGTTGTTCCCCGCTTTTCAACAACAGCATGTTGGTGTTATATCAGATGATCGAGCTTGCTTGCTGCTATCTCAAAAAATAAAAATTCAAAATTTTTGCAAAATGCTTGATGGATTTTACAGTCGTGATTTACTTTTATGACGTCATAGCAAACTTAAACTAAATTTTACTGTGCTGAGAGCACTCATTAGCAAAAAATCTTTAATTTTTTTTTTTCTTGGATGTGATGGTAAAAACAAAAGCAATAAATTCAACAAAGAACAGTTGCCCCTTTTCGTGGGGTTAGCCTATCTATGAATGAATATTAAGGCCCACCTCACACGTGTTGTTGCCATATGACAAAACTGGCCCCATTACACAAAGAGCAGCCACAGTTTCTTTTTCAATATGTTTGTTTTTTTCTCCATGGGAGTGGGGTCAATGTGATGTGTGAGGTCCATACCTTTATGCTAGAGGACTCCCTTTATCACGCTCCCATTCCGTTCATGCCAGCCTGTCACTGGTGGGTAACTGGAACTGCCCTTTGAAAAGGCCTGGGAATTGCTTGCGTAGAGCATTGGAGGAGACAATTGATGGAATGGAGCAGATTGGTACAGTTGTCCAATACATGCATGAAATAAGGGTTGGTATCTAGTAACGACAGAACTCATCTACTAGTTTCACACTATCATCATCATTCATATGCCATATGTTTAGGGTCTGATGCATGCACTTGGCTGTCACAAAATTTTGGTGTTGGTGCCTTTCTCTTTTGTTATGTACTAATTTCTTATTCACGAGGATTTGCCAATGCAATAGTGATCCTCCTTCCCCCAATGTTCATGGGTCTATATAGATTTTAATTCGAAGTTGTTGTATGCTGGGAAATTACGATAAATTACTTAAGAAATGTTAGTATAAATAGCAATACTAATTTTCCGTAAGCCATGGATAAAAAAATTTGTGTTTAAGGCACAGTTAAGGTAACGTTGAAGTTTCTTTTTATCTCAAAGTTGAAGTTTCATACGATGGAATGCTTAGCGATAAAACTACCTGAAACGAACGCTTATCACGTACTAATTTAATATCGGTTTCGATGGGTACAATAGACAATATTTGACATATATACGGTAGAGGTTTTGTTCACGAAGTTTACTCAATTTTTATCTCTATCTAGTGCTTCATTCTCCATTTTTTTTTTTCAAAAATAACTTTGAAAAAAGGAGTTTTCAAACTCCATTAGAATCCATATGTATGTACTAAGGTGGGCGTAGCGTCGAAATGTGGAATATGAATAGCACTTTTTAAAGGCAGATAGGACAATAATATATCTAGTCTAACGATCAAGTCATTAAAATTAGACAACCCTAATGATAAGTAATTGGAGTCTAACGTTTCAAAAGTCATACATATATACTTGATAAGAGAATGCTAAGATTTATAGGCGATCAAAAGTCAATTAAAGAGTGGTTTCATTAGCACTACCAATTTAATGTAGTAAGTACCTGGCCATATATGATTATGATATGCCTCCAGCAACCTGAACCAGTAACCATGCCCTTTTTTCAAGGTATAATTTACCGTTGATCTAATTAATGAGTTGAAGACCATTGAGGTTTATCGATGGCATGTATATGCAGGACGTGTCACTCTTAATCCATTTATATCATTTATACTAGTAAGCGTACGCATGGTTTAATGAATTTGTGGAAATTTGATTATGGTCGAAAAGTCTACCATGTTAGTTGGGAATCCAGTACCATATAGAGTAGCTAGGTGGACTACGTAGGTTTTAGAAAACATGGAGTGGTGAATACAGTTAAGGTGTTGAATTTGCGTTTGAGGCGAAGATTTACATAGCAAACAAGGCATAACTATTTCAAGTTCAACGACTACGCTCTCTCGTTTGGAATAAACCAAGCAAGGTTCTTTTTAATTTTTATTTTTAAATTAGCTCCCAAACAATTACGATGGAGAAAGTATTAGTAATAATTATGGATCCACTTATAAAATGAGGCCAGTTATATCAGGACTTGGCTTACTGTTTATTTGCTCTGCTTCTGTTAGTTATGTACATGTAATGATGAGCGTGACATAAAAAAGTTTAAAATCAACCAAAATTAAGAATCTTACCACTTTCACTCTGATTTTTCATTTTTATTTCTTACAATGAGAGCATAATAGAAAGAGGAAGATAACCATAATTAGTGCGTCATTGACTTTAAAAAGTATTTTCTTAAACAGTTTTCTACATTTTAGGCCAAAACACTTGTTATGTAGGTATCCACCGGTTTCTTCATTTTAGGAAAAAAGAAACTTGTTATCAAGAGTTGAAGTGAGTGAAATCAATTCATGAGTTGTTTCCAACTCAATTTACGAGTTCATGAGTTAGATTTGAATTAAGAGTTTGATCTATTTTAAAAAAATGACTTACATTTTAAAAAAATTATGTTTGGCGGAATAGTTAGCTTGTGAGTTGGTTTAAAATTACACTTATAAAAGTGAGTTCAAAGACTCATCATAAACCATATATTTTTGTAAGCTTGACTGTGAAATAGTTATTTAAAATAGAAGAGTGTTATTTTAATATTAAATTTAGTGTAAATATTAAAGTTTCTCACTCACAATATAGTTAGGGGCTCACGCTTATGTCATGTGATGAGAATGTAAATTTTATGATGTATTATGAGTAAGAGACAAATTTACATAAATTTTAATATTAAAATAACATTTGTGTTAAAAAAATTCACTCGAGGAAAAAGAAAAGAATCCTTACTTTTCAAAACTCAAGGTTGGGCCAAAACCAAGCGTTACCCGATCCATTTCCATATGGACATATCTAGTTCTGAAAGGTGACCGCACCGACCACGTACTTACAAAGCGCGTGACAGTAAGTTGGAAGGAGAAACACAAACTGACGAAACACAAACGGCAGTAAGGGCGGCTTAATTATCCGATCCGAGCCGCTGAAAGCCGCGCCGTTTCATTTTATTCTTATTTTTTGCCGTTATAGCCGCGCCATTTCTACGCTGCCGAAATGCCACTCTCTCTCTGAGACGAAGCGAAACGATCCAAAAAACCGGAAGTGGAACCGGCTATCACCGGTAAACCCAAAGTTGCATTTGCATTGAATTTATGTTCATTTGGGAGAGCCCAACCCCAGTATAGCAGTCACCTAACCCGAGTCAGATTTTAACCCCACCCTTGGGTTTATTTAAAGACACAGAAACTCACAACTCCGCTGGCCTGTGAACTTGTTCACCCTCCCCCTCCCCCCCTCTCTCTCTCTTCCCAAAACCGTCCTCTCGTCTTCCAAATTCCAATCCCCCCCCTATTTTTGTCCTCCTTCCTAGGCCATCATAATTTGATTGTGTAATGATTTAGAAAGAGAACAACAAGGAATGACTAAGAAAGATTACAGTGGTCACTTCTGTTGCTGTAGTGGGTGTTAATTTGTGTTTTTTTTTAGAGAGAATTAAGGTTGTTGTGGGGGGATTTTTTAGTTGTTGTGTGTGTTTTGATGGGTGAAGAGGGAGAAGAAGTGGCAAGGAAGAAGGGGCTCAAGGGAGTAGTTCGTGGAGATAAGTGGTTGTACAGTAGCTGCTCACAGTATTGTGCTAACTGGCGCTGTTTAATACACCAAAATTCCTATTCAATGGCTCCATTTAAGTGAAATCACAACAAAAAAACAAAGCCCTTTGTGTTCTTCTCTGCTTTTCTTCTCTTGAGATCTTAACATACATTGACTAACAAAATAAAAGGGGATCAAATCTAAAAGAAAGACCTTCTTGATCTAATAAAGATCTAAGCACCAATGAAGAGACTTGGCAGCTCCGATTCTTTGGGCGCTCTCATGACAATTTGTCCATCAACAGGTTATAATTGAACCTTTGCCTTAATATCATTATTATTATTATTATTATTATTATTATTATTAATTGTTCTCTTGTTTTTGCAATTCAGACATATCCATGATAAGTGTTTTGTGTTTGCTTTGTCCTGTCTCAACTTTTTTTGTGTGATCAAAATCATGTATGCTGATTGCTGAAACAGTGAAAAAATCTTTCAAAATGTTTCCTTCTCTTTTGTTCTTTATTTTTTCAGTATTGCATTACAACCTATAACGTTCAATTATGCTTTTTCTTTCCCTTCTGGGGTATGTATTATGAGTATGTATGTTTGTTTCAAGAGACAAGAAGCACTGTTGCGCTAACAATTTGTCTGATATTTGCATTGAATCAGAGGAACAGAGCCAGAGGAACAACAACAACCACGGGTACGGGAGGGAGTTCCAGTCCATGCTGGAGGGGCTCGACGAGGAAGGTTGCGTGGAGGAACCGGGCCACCACGGCGAGAAGAAGCGCCGCCTGAGCGTGGATCAGGTGAAGGCCCTTGAGAAGAACTTCGAGGTCGAGAACAAGCTGGAGCCTGACCGGAAGGTGAAGCTCGCCCAGGAACTGGGACTGCAGCCGAGGCAGGTGGCGGTTTGGTTCCAAAACCGCCGTGCCAGGTGGAAGACCAAGCAGCTTGAGAGAGACTACGGCGTCCTCAAAGCCAGTTACGAATCGCTCAAGCTCAACTACGAAACCCTCCAACACGACAACGAAGCCTTGCTCAAAGAGGTACCAAGAAATAAGCACTGATTGATCACTCATTCATTTTAACAAACACCTGGTGTTCAGTTTGATCAAGCAAGCGCTTGAGAAATTAAGATAAATTATTTCTTTTATTTTATTTGTGAACTCTTCTAGGGCTAACGAATTTGGATTTGTGTTGTGTTATGCAGATTAAGGAATTGAAATCGAGGATGCAAGAGGAACGCACCGAAAGCGATGGATCGGTGGTGAAGAAGGAAGAGATGATGACAACGCTGCAAGTGGACTCGGAGGAGGACAAAACCAGCAATCCGAATCCCGAAACCGCCGTTATTCCTGAATCCGATCCCAAGGAATTGAGCTACGATTGCTGCTTCAAAGACGGCGATGCAGCGTTGCTCTTCCCGCCGGCGGACTTCAAAGACGGTTCCTCTGACAGCGACTCAAGCGCGATCTTGAACGAAGAGATCCACAACAACAGCAACAGCAGCAGCAGCCCCGTTAACAACGCCGCGATTTCTTCTTCCGGCGTTCTCCAGAGTAGTCCCACCCTATTGATGTCTCCGGGATCGTCCTCGCTCAATTTCAACTGCTCGTCGTCGTCGTCCACGTCCATGAATTGCTTCCAGTTCCAGAAGGCTTACCACGCGCCGCAGTACGTGAAGATGGAAGAGCACAACTTCTTGAGCGCCGACGAGGCCTGCAATTTCTTCTCGGACGAGCAGGCACCGACGTTGCAGTGGTACTGTTCGGAAGAGTGGAGTTAGAAAGAAAATTAAGACAAAAGAAGAACAAAGCATGTTGTTGATGATGATGATGAGAAATAAGTTAAGAGATCAATTCTGAAGGGTACATAAGTGTTGAAGAGAGATGTAAGATGATGTTGTATGTAAAAAAAAAAAAAGAATGGGAGGAGAATTAAGCGTGGCATGGAGGAGAAGAGAGTTAGAGGCGGCGGTGGCGTGGGCGTGGGGTCGGAGATGGAAGCGGGAGGGTGGGTTAATGATGAATTTTACTGTACCGGCCGTGCGGGGGGGTGGGGAGGGAAGAACAAAAAGGGGGGGTAATTTATGAATAATGATTAGGTCGTAATGATATCTCTGCGCTGTAAAATTTTTTGGCTACATTGGTACAAAATTTGCTGTTCTAGTGATACTTCCTTAATCCCCTCACCTGCTTCCACTTTCTACTCAAAATTATGAAAACTACTTTAAGATAAAATATTTGTTACTTTTGAAATTGATGCTTCAGTAATAACAAATCCACAATATATACGTGATAATCACACTTAGTTTTATTAGTAGCAATAGAAAAATATATACGAAAATTAATTCATCAATTTATTTAACATTTTTTTTGTGTTCATAAAAATGACAAATATTATTTATAAAAGTGAAATAAGTAAATTGATGAGTTAACAATAAATAGAATAGGTTACTCCATCAATTTAAATATCACTTTTCAAAATTATATTTTTTTCACAGCTATCTATTATTATTTTACGAAATCCAAAAATGCATTAAATAATTTTCTATATTCTACTCTTAAGTGTCAATTTTTCTATGCCATCCTTGTTAGATGATGGTGACAAAAAGGGATATGATAAGGTTGTTGTCTTGCTTCAAAGATTTATTTCACTCAAAATTACATTTTTTTATTTTAAATTAATTATTCACTTTTTCAAAAATATTATTAATTTATTTTTCTATTAATGTTTTTCTATAGAGTTAACTTAATTTCGCTTATTCAGATAATTTTATACTATTAACAAAAACATTTATTTTTTCCCTTAATTTTAGTGTTTAAAAAATTATTAAATGTTTATTTTTTTCTTAGTAAAAAGTAGTTTAAATTTTAATTTTTCATGTATTAAAAATATAAAAAATGTTTACACCAATCATAAAAATGCAAGAAAATATCAGTTTTCTTACATTTTTATTAATTTATAATGTAAAAATGTTTTACATTAACATTAATGCACAAAAATTAATCTCTAAATCTAATTAGCTAAACCAAATAAATCATGAGCGAAAAACTTTATCGGTTCAAAATTTCGTTTAGTGTTTAAAACATTGCTTTGAACTCTCACTCATGCCCCATTAATCACCAAAGACCCTACATGACATTATGAACACCCTTTTAAAGAACCCTTCATCACCAGCTTGAGCACAAGCAGACGAAGTATGTGAAGAATATTCCATCACCTTTTCACATGCTGCACTTGATGACGCTTGCTGCATGTAACTTCTTGAAATATTATTCATAGAAATTAAGTGATTTAATTGAGGAGACATCTTTGACATACATCATTATTATTACATTTTTAAATAAAATGTAGATTTTTCTAATCAGTTCCATGTAAGTATTGGTTAAGGAATAGTGATTTTTTTAATTACTGAAAAATAGGGGTTTAATTTGAAATAATTTTTTTTTAAAAAAAAGGCTCATAAAATATATAATTTTTATGATCTCAAATGATGATCTCTCCAAAATTTAGCTTTTCTATAAATATATGCCATTTTAGAAATTTTAGACAGTATTAATATTTTTTTTTTACATTCTACCCTTATCAAATAAATAATTGAGAAGTGTATTAAGTAAGGGGGAAAAAAGTGAGATTGAAGTTTAAGGATAATTGTTATAGGAAAATATATTTAAATTGCTCTAATATTAAGATGATTTTAGACTTAATATTAAACTTTAGTAGTATTTAGTATCTTCCTTAATTTATATATGAGCGAATACTCATTTTAGTCCGAAAATTATACATGGAATCACTTCAGTTTTAATTTAAAATTAAGAAATTAATTCTTTTTAGTCTTTAAAATTAATGTGGGTGAAGTTGGTCCATGAAGGACTACGTTTTTTTTTCATCCACGAAGGACTAATTTGATTTGATGAAATTTATTTAAAAAATTAATTTGATTCATTTGTGTTATTTTTAGGGAGCAATTGTTACTTTTAGGGAGTACTTTTAGCTTAAAATTTAAAATTTGAAAGACTAACTAGGGACAGCTCAAATCACAGTTTGTAATTACTTACATAAACTAAAATGTTGATTTATTATTAATTTCAAGGAGAAAAACGACCCCTGCACATTAAAAAAACTAAAGAAGCATCTCTTACAAATCCCTCGTGATATGAGAAACTCAGTTTGGTCGGATATTGGAGATCCCAGAAAACACCCAATCGGGATCAAACCCCCATATTCATATTTTGATGAATCGGAATGTATGTCATTGTGTTCACCCATCCAATGTGCGATGTCATATGCATGAATTTCGGGGAGCCTATGCCTCCATTAACAACTACTACTACTACTACTAACCTGAACGAGTAATACGATGCGATGTGACATTATTAATTAGCACCAGGAGGTGAGTAAGTTTGTTTGTGAATTTTTTGCTTTAGCCAAATCCGATGCTAAAAAAGAAAAAGACAAAGGATGATTAAAGAGAGCGTCCCCTTAAAAGATGTGCCGCATGATTGGGTCCAAAATTACGTGTCGGCTGGGAGTATAGCTCTTTCCTAACATTAACATCTTTCACTTTTTACGCTCGTAAAGGTTAAAAAGTGAAAGAAAAAAAAATATAATACCATTAGGTAAAAATTTTAACAGTACAACTAAAGCTTATTTTTTATTACAATTAATCACTTTCAATAAACTAATTTTTTTGGTACCATGGTTGGTCAATAGAACTATAGAATTCTTAACTACAAGTAAGAAAAGAAGAAGAAAATTTATTTTAATGTAATTGTTTAAGGGGAAAAAAAGTGAAAGTAACCCCACGAAGAACAAATGAGTGGAGGTTGACTAAGTAGCCCCTGGCATTTGCATCCGGAAAAGCAAATCATCTTTCAATTTCCTTTTCTTTATTTTTTACTATTTATCTTTTTTTTCATAAAACAAAACAAGAAAACAAAACAGCATTTTTATTGTGCGTGTACGGCTTGGGCATCTCCCCTGCTTACTCGAAAACCTCGCTTGCCATTGCAGTGACGCACATGGCACCCCCCCTTCTCTGCGCTTATCTTTTTCTGAGATCGATCGTGCGTACCATTTTCTTCAAACTCATTCATTGTACACGTGTACGGTGATGAGCTTGGTCCACTCCTCTCTCCAAAGTGGTCCCTCCCCTCATGGACACGACCGCATAGGCATAGCACCCTTTTTCACAGGCACGGTTTAAATTACTAGTACTACTACTACTACTTGCTAAAACTATAACTACCAAAACAAAATTTCCACCCCCTTCAAAAATTTTCCAAAGATTGGAAATTCTAATAGGTAAATTCGGATTGTTCTTCATTTTTTTCCCCTTAATTTCCAATACCCCCAACCAAATATTGAATTCCCCAACAGAACCAAATAAATGGAGATGTGGCGATCCCAGGAAACACTGTTTTTTCCCTTCTTCCCCCCACGCCCTTTCAAGATTTCCAAACTCCAATTAATCTGAATTGTGGGTCCCACTCCAACTTGGGTGAAGATGGGTCCCCTTAATTTCGTCATACTTATCTTAAAATGATACTCCATCGATATAATGTAGATGTTTCCTACATATATCAGCGTTAGTGGCTAAATTAAGGCTGTGGAAAAACACCAACAGATTCCATTTCATTGATGATGCTAGTAGTATGTAAAACGTTACTGCTTATTGATCCTTGACTATGCTCTATTGATGTGGAGAATACGAAAATATGAAGGAAATAATTTTGTGCACCTCATATATTATCAATTATTAAAATTGATACTGGAAATGAGTATACGAAGGTAGGAATTTCTCAATCAATCTGTTTGTTAGACTTTTTAGTACTGCATAGAGGAAGTAATTGTGGTACCACCGAAGCAGAACAAATATATTAATAAAAATGGAAAGTGGGGTGGGAAAAAAGAAAAGAAAAAAAAAATGGAAAGTAGAGTGGTCCCCTACATGAATGTGGGTCCTACCCGGGTGCATAGCTTTGATTCCTGTATTGGTAGAGAGCCATGTGACGTGGGGTCCACGGGGGGGGTGCATCGAAGATGTCAACATCAAAGGGGTGTCACCGTCACGGAAAAATTGCAACGAAGCTGGGAAGGCTGGACGACGAGAATGTGCACAGTGTTCCCCTTCTTTGGACGCCTCGATTGGTGACAGCTCATCTATAAACCTAATAAACTTTGCACCTCTATGGACAGAGATTTTTGTATTTTTGTTTTTTTTTTTGCCTTTTTTTCCTTTTTCTTTTTCTTTTTTTTACATCAACTAGGGCGAATTTAAGGTTAATTTTTTATTGACTTATAAACACTTTTAAAAATAAAATAGTTAATTAGAGAATTTAAAATTATTTCATAGTTAAAATTAAAAATTAGGCTCGTGATATTTAATTAAAGAAATATGAACTTTTTTTTCTCAACTAGGTTCAAATACTTTTTTTTCGGAAAATTTATACAAATTAACCATGGATTCCGAAAGTCTTAACAAGGGAGAGCCTTTATATGTGGTCCTTGCAAATTGCTTTTCATGGGATTTTTCATAACGAGAATCTTAGGCCTTTTAAATTAAGAACTTTGATTCTTATCAATCATACATCTTATATACTCCAAGTTAGTTCTTGATTCTTATGATCGATTATGCATCTTATATGCTCCAAGTTAACCTAAGTATACATGTCAAGTAATTTTATAAGAATTATTACTATCTTTTATTTTAGTTATTTTTAATTCTAAAATGCTATTAATGTACGATTAATAAATTTACAATAATATAGTTAAAAAAAGATTTACAACACCTTAATAAATATAAAAAAAAAATTATCTAGAACACTTAGCATTACTCTTTCATGATCTATAGACTTTAAAGCGTAAAGAAAAGTAAACTTTCAAATTGTGAGTGGTGAAAAATGACATAAAATTAGAGAGAATATATTAGCAGATTTTAAGCTAAGAAAAAATGATTTTAATACTTTTTAAGTGTTGCCTTAAGAAAATTTGTTGCAGTTGTATAAAGAGTAACGTCCGAAAGCGTAACATTTGTTAATGACAACAATTTTGAGATTATAAGCAATGATTACGAGGGTTTAGACAATGCTTTTTAACTATTGCCATAGGAAAATAAATTTATGTATGTAACATTTAAATGGGATGGGGGCAGCTTCCCCTATTCACAATGAAGTTCCGCCGCCATTGACAACGTTGAATAAATTCGTTTTTAAATTAGGTGAAATTAACAATGTGGTGATTTGGGTGTTTGGTCCTATTTCCCTATTATTTTTAGCATTTTTTGGCCTTTTATTTAGCAGCGAGTGAGATACTCTTTTTTTTCATTTAAAAAGTAACGAGTTTGTCTCATTAAATTTTTTATGTGAAGGTTTTTAATGAGGCTCTATTCATTTTTTGTTGAGCATTGTTAAGTCTCAGTGGGGTGAGGTTCCTTATTCCCTTATTTGTTTCTTTTTTAGATTGCAATACTGGTTTTATAAGATGTCTCTAATTATCTAAAAAAATATGAAAATTATCAAATTCGTTCACAAAATTGTTTAAAGTCAATCAAATTATAGCATTGATAGAGATTAACTTAATTGACGTTGAACAGATATTTTAATCTACTTTTGACAATTTTAAAGTTAAATTTAATATTCTTTATTGTCTTAGGACGATTTTAATTTTAAAGGTTTATTTGTATAAAAGGAGCTTTCCAATACCCAATATAATTAGATTTGTCTATAATAAAGGAGAAATTCTTTTATCCACCATAGAACAAAAGAAATCATGCTGATCACATCTATACCTTTAATTATTTTCTTTTGCTAATTCTAAGAAAGTTTGAGATGTCTTGTAGAGAGTAATTTTTTTTCTCCAAACAAAAGAATTTCTCGTAATATAGAGGATCCTAAAAACGAGTTTACCGAGTCCATGAATGGTACAATGTGTGAGCAGGGGTAAAAGACTCATGACAAACTGAAGATCGAGGAAGGAGAGCTGAAGCAGCAGCACAACAACATCAGCCTCTAAAACTGAAGCTCGAGCAGCTAAGATGAGAGGAGCTGGCGATATGAAAAGTTGTTAGAAGTTTGTTAGGCTGCTACACGTGGGATTGTAATTGGTTATGCTAGTTAGTTAGTTAACTTAATTTCATGTAAATATCAGTGTAAATTTCATGTACATTTCAGTAGAATTCAGGTTGTATATATATTCTGTTATCATCATCAATGAAGATCAGATAATCATTTTCACACAACTATTATTCTTGAGCCATACAATTCTCTCTCGCTTATGTTCATTTTCTCTGCATTCTGATCTGTGTTCATCATCATTCACCATGTTGTTGAACTTCTACACTATGCCAAGTTTGGAATTGGGGATTTTTTACTTATGTATGGGTGAAAATGTTTTTTAATCCCATATTATGGGGAATGGAAAATAATTACGGGTGCATGGGAAATTTTCCTGAAATCGCCATGCACTGTTCCGATTTTAGAGGTCTGGAAATTTTTTTTTAATTTCTGAAATCGCCGCATTGGAGGGCGATTTCAGACAAAAAAATAATTTTTTTTAAAAAAACAGGCTCTGAAATCGCCATACATCATGGAGATTTCAGTCTCTAAAATTGTCGTACCATGTGGCGTTTTCAGGCTCTGAAATTGCCATACATTATGGCGATTTCAGAGTTAAAAAAATAAAAATAAAAACGTATTTAATTTCGGTCTATAAAAGGGAGGTGAACTGAAGAGCTTCATTGCTCATTCACTCTCACTCTTTTCTTTCTTCTTGAATTCTTCTGCTTCCTCCTTAGTAGTTTTTAGTTTTCTTCTCTTTCTAATTGAGTGGTAATATTCATAGTGTGCGATTATTTTTAGTTTTGAGACAAGAAAATGGATAGGGGAGGTGTTGCTGCGTATGTTTTTTAATTTTTAGGGCTGCAATTAGATTAGAGGTTAATGTCATCATCATTCCAATAATAATAATAAAAAGAATAATAACAATGAAAATTCCAATCATATTTGTTCAATCTTGTTGGGTACAGGTACAGACACATTTGTTCATGGAAAATCTGGGTGCCTAGATGCCTCTGTAGGGGTATATCTGTTGGGTGCCCTAATATTCTGACAGTCACGAATATCATACCCCTGCTCACCTGTGTTGCTGATACTTGCTCCATCTTGGTTGCCCGGTGTCCCATCCACCGCATCATGCGTCTTTGTACTACGCGAATTCCCCTGGCAAATAGGTTTCCCCTCGGGCCAGATCTGGGCGACGGTTGCCTCGGAGGTGCGTCGAGCTAGGAGTTGTCGTGGTCATCGTCTGATGCATCCTCAGGCAGCTCATTCAAATTAAACCCTGCCCTAACCCTGGTACCAGAACCTGACGGCTCAGAAGAACCTCTGTGTACTTCCACGCGATCAATATCAATCGATCTTCTTGGTGAGTGTACGCGTGACTCACTACATTTTGAAGAAGACCCCTACATGGAAAGATCTTCGACTCAACGAGTGTTGCTCACTGTACATTTCACCAAGAAGAGGGGATTGAACGTTAGGTCTGTATGGAGGTGGAGTGACTTCAACAGTGAGATCAAGTGGGTATGGAGTCACTGTAACCTCATCAACTGGATGTTGGGGATGTTGTGTTGACGAGGGGCCAGGGTTAAATGGGTCAAAGTCCTCATCAATCTCCAGTAATTGTTGAGTCATCTGTTCGTCTAGCCAGGCAGATAAACCAGGTTGTGGAAAGGGATTGAACGTTTGGGGAACCGGAGCAACATAATGTGCCTGCGGTGGCAGAGCAAAGAAACCATCTTGGGGATGCGACATGTACATACCGTGCGGGCCCTCATCAAAGAAACCATGTGGTTGGTGCACGGGCATTGTACCATGCGGTGGGAAAGGATAATATTCTTGCCACACATCAGGTACCTGTTGATGGTCGTAGATTTGTTTTAGAAATCTTTGACCATGAACCAGATACCAGTTCCAGTACTGCATGTATGGGTTAGAGTAAGTGTTAGGGATACCATTAGCAGTGTATTTATAAGTCATGAGCAGTATATAATAATATTAGTAGTAGTATATAATAATATTCCTCCATAATAATAACAATAATAACAATAATAACAATAATAATAATAATAATATTATATATATATATATATATATATA